>SJYA01007454.1:5151-18538 GCA_006410615.1 Neotragus moschatus
CTGTTTCCCCATCTATTTCCCATGAAGTGATGGGACCCGGATGCCATGATCTTTGTTTGCTGAATGTTGAGTTTTAAGCCAACTTTTTCACTCTCCTCTTTCACTTTCATCAAGAGGCTTTTTAGTTTCTCTTCACTTTCTGCCATAAGGGTGGTGTCATCTGCATATCTGAGGTTATTGATATTTCTCCCAGCAATCTTGATTCCAGCTTGTGTTTCTTCCAGTCCAGCGTTTTTCATGATGTACTCTGCATAGAAGTTAAATAAGCAGGGTGACAACATACAGCCTTGACACACTCCTTTTCCTATTTGGAACCAGTCTGTTGTTCCATGTCCAGTTCTAACTGTTGCTTCCTGGCCTGCATACAGATTTCTCAAGAGGCAGGTCAGATGGTCTGGTATTCCCATCTCTTTCAGAATTTTCCACAGTTTATTGTGATCCACACAGTCAAAGGCTTTGTCAGAGTCAATAAAGCAGAAATAGATGTTTTTCTGGAACTCTCTTGCTTTTTCCATGATCCAGTGGATGTGATTGTAAGATTAGTGTACTAAAAATTAACTCATTGATTTAGAATGAAAATCAAAGATGTCCAGGAATGAAAAGAACTTGTGCAAAAGTAAGAAAAGTATTATTGCAAACACAATAGATCCAAAAAAAAAAAGTCCAAGTTAAGGAAATAGGTATCTTTCAGGACACATGAGAACAAATGATGTTAAAGTAACGATTAACAAAGAGAATAACATTTTCACAAACTATAAAAAGGGCTCAGTGTGTTGCATACAACATTGATGAAAGAGCCTCATGCTTAGAAATCACCTGGAAAAAATAATCTCAGGGAGCCAGAGGGGCAAGTTTTTCAACATTTGAGGAAAGCTTATAAACTCGTTCTCCTCCAAGACACTGGCCACCAGAAGCGTGAAGCTGCCTATAAAGTTTTGAAGAAAACTGATTGTGTTCTAAGGCTGTTTATTTGCAAAAGACACTGGAAGGCATCCTGAGGCATTAAAAAGCTATAACAATAACCCATCAGCTTTTCTCAAAAATCAATATGCAGAGATAAACTCTACACAATTGAATGATCAATAAAAATATTTGTTAAGAAAACTAGGATATAAGGGACCCCATACAGAGGTCTATGGGAAAACACTGATATCAGTTAAATATGTGGAATAAAATCTAAATGAAAATATGATAATATGTATCTGATACTTTATTATTCATAGTAAGGTTCAAAAGTGATTTAAATTTTAATAAATTAGATGAATACGTGATATATTTCAGAACTTTTTAGGAAAGTGAAAAGCAACCAATAGGAGAGTTTATCAATGAAATTTTACTGTATGACAAACCACTCTAATGCTTACTGGGCTAAAGCCCCCACCATTTATTTAGCTCATGATTCTGTGGGCTAGCAGTTTAGATTATGTTCAGCCAGGCAGTTGTTCTGTTCTCAGCTGGCCTCACTGATGCACCCAAGTTAAGCTGCCAGGTGGACTGGAAACTAACTAGTTTAGGACAGTCTCTGGTCTCTGCCGGGACAGCTCATCTTTTCTCCATGTCATCATGTTTGTGCCAGCATGAAAGCCTAGGGCTTTTCAAGCGGAAGCAAGAGGAAGTTTCTAAGAGAACAATTCCAAGTATGNTTCTCAGCTGGCCTCACTGATGCACCCAAGTTAAGCTGCCAGGTGGACTGGAAACTAACTAGTTTAGGACAGTCTCTGGTCTCTGCCGGGACAGCTCATCTTTTCTCCATGTCATCATGTTTGTGCCAGCATGAAAGCCTAGGGCTTTTCAAGCGGAAGCAAGAGGAAGTTTCTAAGAGAACAATTCCAAGTATGAAAGGCCCTTTGAGGTCCAGTCCCAGAACATGATTACACTTCCACTGCATTTTTTTTTTTTTTTTTAGTCAAAGAAAATTACAAGTTCAGCCTAGACTTGAGGGATTGAAAATTTGACTCTAACTCCTAATGGGAAATTTTGCAAAATTACACTACTAAGAGAATGGAGGTGGGAGAGAAATAATTATGACCAATTCTGCAACAGTCTACCATAGCCTGACATCTGGCCATACTTATTAACAACCCTCTCACAGGCAAAATATACTCACTTTTCCTGAAACATCCCAACATCTAATTACTGCATAATGCTCTAAGTTCAGAATCTTGAGATAGCCATCTGATCTGAATGTGTTCCTTTTGACCTAGAGATCTCCAATCTAAAAAGCTAAATTATCTATCTCCAAAAACCCAGTCACAAAAGTGAAACATACCAGGGTAACCACAACAGACATTCCCACTCAAAAAAGAGAAAGATAAAAGGTGTACACCAAATCATAGTCCACAGAAATTCTGAAATGCAGCAAAGCAAATATTTCTAGGTCCCCCGACTCAGAGATAGTTTCCTTGATTAAGGCACAAGTCTGATCTTTGAAAGCAATTTCTCAGTGAATGACCCATGACTCTAGCCTCTAGATGTCTTTTCTTTTTAATCCTGTCACATCACCATGAGTATAAGCTTCCTTGATGACATTTGGCCTAGAAGCCTCTTGTCCCCACAGGTGACAGCCAGACAATCCCCAGAAGAAGAGCTATCTTATGACTATGTGAAGGAGTCTTGTGGAGCCACTGAAGTTCATTCTACATTGATGACTCACTGACTATGAGTTAAATAAATGTTGTTTTGAGCCATTTAATTTTAAGATGCTTTGTTACACAAAAACCGTAGCCCTCCAGGCTCCTCTGTGCATGGGATTTCCCAGGCAGGAATACCGGAGTGGTTGCCATTTCCTTCTCCAGGGGATCTTCCTGACCCAGGGATCAAACCCACATCTCCTGCATTGCAGGTGGATTCTTTACCACTCAGCTGCCAGAGAAGTCCCTTATATAGGTTACTGTATCCTAAATAAATCAGTTTTATTCATAGTTCAATAATTTATAAATATTTTTCTTTTATTTTTGTGTATTTGTAATACTATTGTTATACTGTTATATAATACATTGTATATTGTAATACTATTGTCCTAGTGTTAAAAAACGGAGAAGGCAATGGCACCCCACTCCAGTACTCTTGCCTGGAAAATCCCATGGACGGAGGAGCCTGGTGGGCTGCGGGCCATGGGGTCGCTAAGAGCCGGACACGACTGAGCGACTTTACTTTCACTTTTCACTTTCATGCATTGGAGAAGGAAATGGCAATCCCACTCCAGTGTTCTTGCCTGGAGAATCCCAGGGACAGTGGAGCCTGGAGGTCTGCCATCTATGGGGTCACACAGAGTCGGACACGACTGAAGCAACTTAGCAGCAGCAGCAGCAGTGTTAAAAAAAAATAACAGTATACCTACTTCAGGAGATAAAGGAAAGAAAATCATAGTCATTATAAAGAGAGTAAATAAAGTCAAAAAGAAGACAAACACAAGAGGACAGAGGATCAAGCATATCATTCATTACATAAAAAATAAATGAGTTAAATCCCTCAGGTAAAAGGCAAATACTCTCATTAGGTTCAAAACAAAATTTAACTATATGTGGCTAATAAGAAACATATGTAAAATGATACAATAGAGAACTGTCCAAAATAAAACAGTCAAAAAATTACTAGGTAAGTAGAAACAAAAAGAAATCAGGGATTGCATTATTATTATGTAACAAAAGACCCAAATTTTAAGTGATCTCTTTATTTTCTAGAGAAGATAAATCAATAATAAATATAAAACTGTTGTGAAATACTTATTACATAACATCATCAAAATATAGAAATAGTATTGCAAATACATGAAAATAAAAGAACATTTATAAATTATTGAACTATGAATAAAACTGATTTATTTAGTATTGCAATAACCTATATAAGGGACTTCTCTGGCAGCTGAATGGTAAAGAATCCACCTGCAATGTAGGAGATGTGGGTTTGATCCCTGGGTCAGGAAGATCCCCTGGAGAAGGAAATGGCAACCACTCCAGTATTCCTGCCTGGGAAATCCCATGCACAGAGGCACCTGGAGGGTTACGGTCAGTTCATGGGATCCCAAAAAAGTCAGACATGACTTAGTGACTTAAGAAGAAAAAAAAAAATCCCATATAAAGAAAACAAATATATGTTATTCTCAAGCATCCTTAGAACATACTAAAATTTGATCAGACAGAAGATAACAAAGAAATTCCCAGAAATAAAAAATTCAAGGGCTCATTTTCTGACCATATGAATGAAGGCCTTAATTCAGGAATCTATGTACGGGCTTCAGAAAATCTATGCATCTCTTGACACTGTATCATGTGTTTATGAGCATTTTTCTCAGTATTGAGTGCATAGTTCTCATCAATTTTTCAAATGACCCCAATCTCTCATAAAAATGACATTGGGAACTAATAAATATAATCTGAAATAAAAAATTAAAAGCCCAGGCACACAAAATCAGTTCTTTTTTAAAAAGAATAAGCATTAGTATTAAATTTAATATGACAAAGATACTGTTAAAACTATTGCTTCCATTTAATTAACAGGTGTGTGTAAATGGAATTGCTTTGGGTTTGAAAGTAGACATGAATTTTCATATTTATTAATCAGTAATCCATAAATGAAAGCATAATGAGCCCGCAATGCATTTCACAATATATTCTTGTTCTTTGAGTATATTTTTTATCAGTTAGAACTTTTTCCTGCCAGGGAAAAGAAAATCTAACTCAAAAGTCCTTAAGCAAAAGAGAGTTTAATGATAATGAAATTGGAACTTGTAGGGATAGGTTTATCTTGATGCAGAAGCTCAAACCATGTCACCAAGACCTCAGAAATTTCCATCTCTACTTTCTGGTCCATCTGCAGACAAGTTCCTCTCTTATAAAAGCTAGAGCATGGAGGATACCAGAAATTTACATAATCTTAGCTCTATCCCTCTATCTCAAGAGTCTCTAGAAATGCTCAAGAGTTTGGCCCTGATGGCATCACCTGGGCATCCCTGAACTAATCAGTGAGGGCAGGGAAAAGTGGGGACTGATCAGCCACACCTGACTCACAGCTTACCCCTAACCCTCCACCAACCCCATTTCCTGAGAATGAGTGATGTGTGGATCCCAAGTTTAAAAACACAGTATTACCTAAAAGAGCTGAATAAATGGCAAAAAAAGAAAAAATGGCACTAGGAATATATATATGTGCACACATATATATATGTGCATTTTACTGAATATAAGAATTTCACATTTACATGTTTAATGTCCATCCTTTTCATTGTTCCTTTCTTAATAAAATAGGGCTATTAAAATTGATAGAACTTGCTGTCAAAATCAAATACTGGTAACAAGCCTTTCCTTTTTCTTAAGTCTCTGTATTTTAAAAATTAATAAAAATTATACAGTTACTGGAAACTGGTAGTTTCAGGTTATTAGGATTCATAATGAAGTAAAACTATATGCAAACATCACTAATCATCAGGGAAATGAAAATCAAAACTACAACGAGATATTACCTCGTACTTGTTATAATGGCTATTATCAAAAAGACAAGAAACAAGTGTTGGCAAGGATAGAGAGAGAAAAGGGAACTTCTCTGTTGCCGCTGCTGCTAAGTCACTTCAGTCGTGTCAGACTCTGTGCAACCCCATAGACGGCAGCCCACCAGGATCCCCCATCCCTGGGATTCTCCAGGCAAGAACACTGGAGTGGGTTGCCATTTCCTTCTCCAGTGCATGAAAGTGAAAAGTGAAAGTGAAGTCGCTCAGTCGTGTCCGACTCTTCACTACCCCATGGACCGCAGCCCACCAGGCTCCTCTGCCCATGGGATTTTCCAGGCAAGAGTACTGGAGTGGGGTGCCATCACCTTCTCCAACTTCACTGTTGATGGAAATGTAAACTGGTGCAACTACCATGGAAAACATTATGGAGGCTCGCCAAAAACTGGAACTCAAACTATCCTATGAACCAGCAATTCTACTTCTGGGCATATAACCAAAGAAAATGAAAACACTGATTCAAGAAAATACATGCATACCCATGTTCACTGCAGCATTATTTAGAATAGCCACGACATGGAAAGTGTCTACCAATGGATGAATGGATAAAGAAACCATGATACACACACACATTTATACATTCACAGGAAAATACTATTCAGCCATTAAAAATAATGAAATCTTTTGTGATAACGTGGATGGATCTTGATAGTGTTATGCTAAGTAAAATAAGTTAGTAAGTCAAACAGATAAAGACAAATACCATATGATCTCACTTGGATGCAGAATCTTAGAAAGATAAAAAAAACAAACGAAACAAGCTCATAGTTATAGAGAACAGATCAGGGGCTGTCAGTGGTGGGGGTAGCAAGTAGACAAAATGGATGAAGGGGATCAAAATATAAACTTATAGATAAAAAATAAATAAGTCTTAAGGATATAATGTATAGCATGTTGATTACAGTTAATAATACAGTATTGCATATTTGAAAATTGTTAAGAGAGTAGGTAGGGCTTCCCTGGTGGCTCAGATGGTAAAAGAATCCATCTGAATGCAGGAGACTTAGGTTAGATTCCTGGGATGGGAAGATCCTTTGGATGAAGGCACAGCAAACTACTCCAGTATTCTTACCTGGAGAATTCCCAAGGACAGAGCAGCCCGGTAGGCTACAGTCCATGGAGTCACAAAGAGTTGGACAAGACTGCGTGAATAAGCATATCACAGCACAAGAGAGATCAATTTTAAAGGCTCCTATCACAAGAAAAAAAAATCCAACCATATATGGTGACAGATGTTAACTAGATTTATTGTGCTAATCATTTTGCAATATATACAAATATCAAATCATTATGTTACACACTTGAAACTAATATAATGTCATATGTCAATTATTCCTTAATAAAAATTAGAATTTAAGGAAACATCGTCTGCCTCAGCAGTTCCATCTATATGAGTATACCTAAGAGAATTGCTAATAATAAATAAAGATGCCCATGGTTTTTTAGGCAAAAAATTGAAAACAATATAAATTACCACTAACCACAGAATACATAGCTTGTGGCATATTCATTACGTACATTTTGAAAATAAAAAAGAATCTATTTGTATATCATGAATAAATCTTGAAAACACTGTTGAATGAAGATACCAAAAAAAAGAGCTATCTATATTTGCATTATCTCCTACTTAACATGATGAAAATAGATTCAAATAAATGCCCTATTTGTAGGGATTTAACTAAACCTTGAACTCTTTTGATGTTTATCATCAATGTTTCATACCTTTCAGTAAAATCAAATCAGATTAATGCACTGTTCATACTCTCAGAACATACTGGGATTTAAAACTAATTGAATTCTTTGCTTGCAAAGATATTCTCTTATTTATAACTGGAATTACAATGTATAGAAACTCAGTATGGATAATTAATGGGAAATAAAAGACTCTTTTTTAAAAAAAGTTCAATGAAGTGGAAATGTCATATAAAAGAAAGGCACGATATGAAAATAAAAAAAGAAATCTAGCACACTGAGAGAAGACAAGGGACCAAAAATTGTTCAAAGAGTGTCTAAGCGCTTAACCTCCCTGACCTCAGCATAGCAGAGGAGAAAATAAAACTTATGTAACATTTCTTGAGCTTCAGGATGTATTGTAGGTTGAAGGAACACAAGATAAATTATTTAGACTGTTTCAACAGAGATTGGCAAAAATCCCAACCTGTCATAAACAGGCTTTAAAAAGCTTGATATGCCATAAATAATTTATAGTTTCTAAACCAGAAAAGTTCTAAATTTGAAGCCCTGCATTGAATAGAAGACTCTATATAACCACAGTGCATTCATCTCCTTTCAGGAGCTGACTGGAACACTTTACAAAAAGGTCACTATCATAAAGAAAAGCACAAGATCCCATCTCTTATTTCTTATTTTCAGAAATGCAAACCAAGTACAGAATATTTAGGATGTATATCATAGCAACTTTTAAATAAACAAGAACAGCCATCTCTTTATTTTTATAGGAGGACCAGATAAACTCCACATTTACCCCAGTTCCATATCATAAAGTATGCCAAAATACAAAGTGTCTTTAAAGTGAACCAAGAATTATAAACCTCTTGGGAAGAGATGTGAGTGTAGAATAATTTTAAGTCTTTATAAGATTTTTTTTTTAATTTTTTACACTTGCTTGCCCGCAACGAATTTGACACAATTTTCCACCACTTGCCTTTATCAAATGTACCCAAAGCATTCAATTAGATTTGCGCAAAAGTTTCTCTTTCTTCCTACATTCATGGTTCATTGGTTTACAAAATAATTCACTTAGATTACATGATAATAATAATAAATATAAGTGAGAAACAGGCTTGAAAACAAGACATTTCATCTCCTAGAAGCATGCCAGGACCCCTGGTGAGAGCTGATCTGATTTGGCATAGCCATGGAATCTCATGATCACCAGTCAAATGTTCTGCAAAGGAAAGAGAGGGCACTGGTCAATCTGACAAATGTCTTAAATGTAAATCAGATAAGAACACTTCCACAGTACAATGAGCAAAACAGTTACTATCTGTGGAGTGTACGCTAAGGACCTTGGCTCTATGCCTAATACTTTACCCACCATCTATCTGATTTAAATATTTTATCAGACAGAAGTCAAAAATAATCAACAGGGACAAAGTATTTCTTTGTGCTTAACACTGCTTCTTATGAACTATCTCATTAAATCTCCAGAAAACGATGAAGAGTGACTATTATTATCCTTTTTTCCATATGAAGAAAATGAAGCTTAGATCGCTTAGTAATTTGCCCAAATTCATACAGCTAGTGTCTTTGGAATCAGAATTTTAACTCAAGCTGATGTCAAAGTCAAAGTTTTAAACATTTGTGCTATGCTGCCAGAATTCACTGTTGAAGATCAAGAGGCAAGGGCTCACAAAGTGATATCAGAGACCTTCTATACCGAGGTTTAAGGTTTCAAGTCCTACTGATAACGGTCCCTCCATCCCTAGTCCGAGTGTACTTGTCAGGGTTATGGATGATTCTGTGGGGTACTGGGAGGTAAAAAGACCTGTGAGTACTTGGGAAGTAATTGAAATTTGCGATTTGTACAATCCTTGGGAATGTTTTTCTCTCTGAGAGAGATCTTTTTAAGACAATGCTTCATTCTTGTGGTTTGAGGAATGCTAAGAACTGTAAAAATTTCCTAATACTCTGCTAGCAAATATCCTGTATGGTAGGATATAGTGTTGGGGACAAGGATAAGAAATGGGTCCTGATTAGCTAACAATTATTAAGTTTTGATTACAACTATTACTGTGGTTTTATTATTACTATGGGCTTCCCTTGTAGCTCAGCTGGTAAAGCATCCACCTGCAATGCAGGAGACCTGGCTTCAACCCCTGTGTTGGGAAGATCCCCTGGAGAAGGGAAAGGCTACCCACTCCAGTATTCTGGTTTGGAGAATGCCATGGACTGGATAGTTCATGGAACTGCAAAGAGTCGGACATGACTGAGCAACTTTCACTTCACCTCACTTATTACCACTACTATTGTTCCCATTACCACTCTGGGGTCTTTATTCATACCATTTCTTCCTCACTCTCAATCCCTGACATTTCCTATTCTTAGGGTATACCCTGTTCCAACCCAGGGCAATTTTCCTGACCATGCTAACTCATCACAATTGCTCCTGGATGTGAATTCTTATAGCATTTACTGTCCCATCACTTTTTACATTGCTGGCTGTTTTTTATGCACACTTGACTTATCTCTACTTATACAAAGAGTATAAATTTATCTGAGAACTACACTCTGTCCTACATGTCTCGTCAACCTCAGTATCTTCCTTGAGAGAGACATTCAACCAAAATATATTGATTTTCTTCTTAAAGGAAACACAACCACAGCCCAGCAGAACTGAGAAATCGACTGGCTTCAGATTCCTTCTTACTCACTATTGTGACCCGCATACCAACTCGTGGCAAACAGGTAAGGAATGGGGGTGAACTTGTTCACTGGAATGACAGGATTTCACTCTGAAGTCCTGAGAGAACAAATGTCGGTTTCTCCATTCTTAAACACAACTAATCCCAGAATGAATCAACAGAAGAAAATTAGCCTTGACTGTTTTCTAGTTTATTAATGCTGGAGACCTTTCAACAAATATGGGTTAGGAAGTCCATAGCCTGCTTATGAGACAGCTCTCTTATTACTGAAGTGCCCCTGTCTGCAAAACACAGTATCAAACATACCAAGCTTCAAACATGTTTGCTTAATTTTCTGGTTAGTATCAGAATATGGGTCTCATTTCTTGCATTCACCCTCATTGAATAACATATAAATGATCATCAGAAAAGGAAAGTGCTACTTTTATTTTATAGAACTTGTCTCGTTGTGACACTAAAAAAATTTCTAGAGCACAGTTAAAGCCAATTTCAAATTATTTAAAATAGAATTAAGCTAATAAGTTTCTGCTATATGTCCCTTTTCCCCTTACCTAGGACCTTGATATTTAAATGAATGAGTTTTAAGAATTACCTTTTTAAAATAAATATTTTACTACTTTGTTCTTATTCTAAACCTGATGGCAAAAGATTGCTAGGCTATCTTAGTTTTCGTATAATGGCAAATAAGTTTCCCCTTCTTTTAAAAACTCCAAGATACATTGAAGTTTTCTGAATAATTGGCTCAGCAATGAAATATGCTGGAAAAAGAAAACAAGGATTACACCATGGAAAGTGCAATCACCAAGAGGAAGAACAAGAGCAACCCATTTTCATGTATACAAAAGATACAAATGTTTAAGACAGCCATTTTGGTGGTAAACCTGTCTTCAAAACAAATTTATTTTAAATAGTATTCTTAATTAAGAAAAATTAAACTTTTCATTGAAAAATATGCACAGAGAATACTCTTGAATTATTTCTGAGAGGTGCTGAGTAAAGACTCACACAGCCCATCTTTGAGTCAATCTCAATAACCTCCTCACAAACCTATCAGCCAATTGTTAGCAAGCCTGCTCTCTGCCTATATCCGTATCATCTGTACCCATTTCTCCCCCTCTCCACTGCCTCTTCCCTATTTCCAGTTACTATCATCCCTTATACTGGACTAATAACAGTGCTTCTTTTCAAATTTTTTTTTCTCCTTAGTTGTTGGTGTTTAAATTTATATCATGAACATATATTATTTAATACTTTATTATACAAATCTAATATATATTATGAAATATAGATTTAGCACTGGAAGAGCACTTTTATATCACCTTCACTTAACCACTTCACCAATACTGTCCTTATCAAGGTCACAACTGAGCTCCACATTGCCAGATCCAGTGGTCAGTTCTCAGGTTTCATCTTATTTGATCTCCTGTTAGCATTTGACCCTCATTCTTCCTTGAAATATTTTTCTTCATTTGGTCTCCACCAAAGCCTTCCTGATTTTCCTCCTGCTTCCCCAGCCGCCCTGTCTCACACTTCTTTTCTGTGTCCTCCTCTGCTCCCTAACCTTCACAGCACCCCAGGACTCAATCCTTGACTGCTTCCTCACTCCCTAAGTCTCATAGTTTTAACACCTGATGCCTCCTACATGTAAATCTCCTGTCGAAACCTCTCCCCTGAAAATGCCCCTCATATAGCCATCTCTCTACCCATTCTCCACACTTAGAAGTTCAGGCATCCCAAACTTTCCACACTCAATACTGAACTCCTTCTACTCCCTTGAAAACTAGCTCCTCTCCTTAACTCTTTGCCATCCAAACTGTCAGTAAATCGTCATTTACTTTCAAAATATTTCCAGAATCTGGGACATGCTTTTTTTTTTTTTAATACCTTGATTATTATCATTCAAATCCAAGCCAATATCTTTTCTTGATTACTGATGACCTTCCTAACAGAATACATTTTTAAATGTTAGGTTAGACTCACAATAAAAACTAGAAGTCTACTATTCCAGTTATTAACTGCTATACCAGGGAGTCAATTCCTTTTGGTCCTTCCAATTTTTTCCTTCTGGTATTTGTTGCCACATTTTAAAACAATGTACTTCTTCTTTGTCAGCTTTAGATATCTATTTACTTGCTAGAAGAAAATTATTTTAATCCTTTATAATACCCATATTTCTATTCCCAGTGCCACGTTATGTATACATTTATATATATGTGTGTATATATATATATATATATATATATATATAATTTGGGGTACAAACAAATACTGTGTTTATGCTACTGTGATTTTATAAATCTTATCCATAACTGGCAATATTGTAAATTATGATGACGTGTCTTTTCATGAATACTTTGTTTATCCTGAACCAGTTTACTCATCTTGATCAGTGGCTGCAAAGCTGCAAAGTCACTTCAGTCGTGTCCAACTCTGTGCAACCCCATAGATGGCAGCCCACCACGCTCCGCTGTCCCTGGGATTCTCCAGGTGAGAACACTGGAGTGGGTTGCCATTTCTTTCTCCAATGCATGAAAATGAAAAGTGAAAGTGAAGTCGCTCAGTCATGTCCGACTCTTCACGACCCCATTGAATGCAGCCTACCAGGCTCCTCCTTCCATTTGGATTTTCCAGGCAAGAGTACTGGAGTGGGTACCATTGCCTTCTCTGTTCATCAGTGGATATCTGCACTAATTAATCTCTAAACTCACAACCCGAAATGTGAATTTCCTTTCAACAAATTCAAATGTGGTGATCNACGACCCCATTGACTGCAGCCTACCAGGCTCCTCCTTCCATTTGGATTTTCCAGGCAAGAGTACTGGAGTGGGTACCATTGCCTTCTCTGTTCATCAGTGGATATCTGCACTAATTAATCTCTAAACTCACAACCCGAAATGTGAATTTCCTTTCAACAAATTCAAATGTGGTGATCAGGCAATCTCTGCATTTCCTCTTGTCTTTCTTGGAGAGATTGCTCCTGGAGCCTTTTGCTTAGCACTTACCCAGGTCAGTTGTTCTCTAGGCTGGCAGCACATCTATCTGTGACCCACTGGGTTTCTATCACTTTCATTCAGGGAATTCTTTTAGCCTCTTATCAATGTTGGAACCCTTGTTTCCAGGACCCATGTCATCTTTCTGGTTTACACCTTTGTTTGTTTGGGTGAAATTTTCCTTGTAAATTTCTAAGAAAGACTGCATTAGAGGCAATTTTTTTGAGATCCTGCCTTCAGAGATATCTTTATTCTACCTTCACATTTGAGTGATAGTTTAACTGAACATAGGATTCCAAGAAATGTCCTGTCTCTGGTTTTGCTCTACTTTCCAGAAATTTCTCAATCTTTCTAATACTCATAATAATTTTTAAAATCTTCTGTTCCAACTTCTTTCCCAACTTCTTTTTTATTCTCCAAAAATACTTTTATTTCTAGTATCCCTTTCTTTTTGAAGAGATGAAATCTCTTCTGTGGCACTCATTACTATCTGAGTGATACTTCATTCC
>SJYA01007455.1:0-17473 GCA_006410615.1 Neotragus moschatus
CCCCCGCCCCTCACTGAGTCTAAGTTACAGAAGGAGCCTCTTCTCAGAAGACGCTGACAATTTTTAACTTAGGGAGGGACAGGCCCCCCAGGGCGCATTCACAGGCTAAGCTGAAGACAATGCCTCAGACGTTCTGAGGTTACTGATCTGAACTGAAGGCCAAGGCCACCTGGTCCAGCGTCAGAAACCAGACATGAGCCAGGCTTGTTTCCCAACATGCCTTGTCTCCAGGAAGGGCAAGCCAGCCTCCCGCGAGCCAGCTGGGCACCCAGTGGACCGTGCTCCCTCCCCGCTGCGGCCCAGCTAAGCCTCACTGAGTCCCATCGACTCTGAAGCTGGGCTCTCACTCCCCTCCTCCATCCGCCTAACCCTCCCTGAGCCCTGCGCATCTCACCCTCACTGAGTCTCATCCTCTAACCCTCACTCTCAGTCCCACCCCGTCCGGCCTGTCTCACCCTAAATGAGTCCCGTTGTCTCTGAAGCTGGGCTCTCACTCCCCACCTCCAGCTCTCTAACCCTCCCTGAGTCCCGTCCGCCTCACCCTCACTGAGCTCTGCCTGTCTTACCCTCACTGAGTCCTGTCCTCTAACCCTCCCTGAGTCCCGTGGTCTCTGAAGCCTGGCTCTGACTCCCGCCCCTGACGCCCCCTCCTCCATCCCAGCCACCACCCTTCAGCAGGACAGCCTCAGCAGCATGGTGCCCGGGGTCCCCACAGTCTGACTGCCACACTGCGGGCGAGTAAACTGAAAACACCCTTCACACCATCGTCCCCATCCCCACACACACCTCTTCAATAGCTTTCCATGAAAAAAAAGGCAAACTTGTTCACTGAAATGAAGCCATGTCTCTCTGACTGGTAACAAAGAGTTGTATGGCCCAGCATGCCTGTGAGAAAAACGAAGTCATGTGGAAAAAAGCATAAATGATGGCAGGGAGACACGGATGAAGTCTCAACACCAACAGCCCCATGTACATTTTCAGTTACTTGGGAAACTGAAGTCTGTGTGGATAACGTAACATACACCCAATGGCAGACGGTACCGCTCTCCAGTCACCCCGATTTTAGGAATTAAAATTACATTTAACTTAAATTAAATTAAAAGTATTTAATTTAGAAATCAAAAAGTGAAAATAGTTCATATCCCTAAGTATTTAATTTAGAAATTAAAATGTGAAAATAGCTCATATCCCTAACGTCCACACTACCCGCTCTAAAATTCGGGCACCAAAGCGGGTGAGAAGGGGTGCGGTGCGGAGAAGGACGAGCACTGAGCGTGTGCTGGCGCTCGCGCCGACTTGTCGCTAACACCAGGCAGAGACCGTCTTTGGTATCTCCGCACACGGACGGGTGGGTGGAGACAGAGACAGACAGAAGTTTAGGAAGGCGACATTCAACATGAGAATTCACTCTTCTTGACGTTAAATTTGCTTGCCTACAGCAAAACAAAAGCTTGTGACTGTCTGAGATGGTGAAGTCTGTTAAGAAAGCGAAGTCTTTCTAAGGCACTGCTTCAGTTTGGGGAAGAACTGGTGGACCCCAGTCTGAAAGACGGGGACGCCAGCATGCTGATACTCGCCCTCATTTTCACCCGTGCGTTCAGATCTTCATTTACAGCATTTGTATGTATGCCCTGCCTGCCTGCCCGCCTGCTCAGTCGTGTCCACTCTCTGCGACCCTGAGGACTGCAGCCCGCCAGGCTCCTCGGTCCATGGGGTTCTCCAGGCAAGAACACTGGAGCGCCCACTTCCTCCTCCAGGGGATCTTCCCGACCCAGGGGTCGAACCCGCATCTCCTGGGTCTCGTGCACTGCAGGCGGATTCTTTACCCACTGAGCCAGCGGGAAGGCAGTATCTCGCCTTATGACTTTTACACCCCATCCTGTTCTCATAATTCTCTTAATCGCCTGTCTCTGTTCTACCAACACATAAATGGGTTCAGAAGCTCACCTGCCTTCCCTAGTACCTCCAGCTCTGAATTTGGTTTTGTTTTAATTTGGTTTGATTCGGGTTTTAACGGGATGGATTTCAGAACTTAGGGCCACATCTGATTTGGTCAGTGCTACACCCACAGGACAGCACATACCACAGGTGGTCCGGAAAATATCTGTCCAATGCCGAAACCTATACCTGCCAAACTGTGACAGCAGCTTGCAGCCTATTAAGCCACTTCTCTTGTATCTGTGGCCCACATAAGACAGTCTGAAGTCATGAATTCCTTGCTCAGGAACTGGAGTCCTTCCAGGTTTACAAGTGGCCTTCCTGTCTGAGACACTTTCTTAATAAATCATAGTGACATGTAAGGTGACTTTTTAAAGCTATATGAATGTTTAGGGCAACACTCAAAAAGACGTTCATTCACATACGCAGAAAATAACCAGGTCAAGTTCAATTTCAAATTCCAAGCCGTTATTGTGTTGTACTAGGATCACACTGGCACAATCAAGCATCTGGTTAATTATTTGTGTTTGATTACCATTAACTCATCTCACCAGAACAGCTCCTTCCTGGTAAGCACTTTTCAAACATCCAAAACGTTAACTCGTTTAAATTTATATCCTTCCGCAAAACCTTCCAGGAGGCAGAATTAAGCACTCACAATGTAAGACACGTCTCCTCGCCACGCTGGAAGAACCACAAAGCACACACTTCAAAACATGCCTCACTTCTCTCTGCACCTCTAAAAGGGTAACTCATATGAAACAAACGTCAAGTTCTTAGAAACTGCCAACTACCATCAGAACTTGCACCTCTGACATTAAACGCAGGAAAAAAATGTGATGGATCCGATAGACTGAAACTGAATCTGAAGAGCCTACTTAATATTTACTGCCTGCTGCCAGCAAGCCCAGTCATAACACGAAGAAACCAGCCCCAAACTTCTGCCTCCAGGAGCAGGAAGCTGGCAAGACTCCTAGGATCCAGGACCCCCAACAAACAGGAGAGATGCAGAAGGTGTTGTGAGGTTTGCGATTTTTGTCTTTCAAAAAAAAAAAAAAGTCAAGAATTGCAGAGACCCATGCGAGGGCTTGTTCAAATCAATAACCACTCACCCCACTTCTTGCAGGCGGACACCTGCCCTCCCAACACCCACAGAGCCGGCAGTGGACAGCCTGCCTCAGGTGCTGCCTTGTGAAGGAGCTGTCACGCTCCCCCAGAGCCTCGGGACCATCACTGGCGCCCGTACCTTAACTGCCAAGTTACTGAAGCCGAATTCTAGCCTCTGGCCTAACCACACACAGCGGCTTCCTCAGTGATGGAGACAAATGAACCTTAAATGAAGGGCTTCTGAGGGGTCCAGGTTCAGACGGGCTCCGCCTGCTCCGAACAGACACAAGCACCCGATGGGGATGCTTTCTCTTCATCCTCACGGAATGCTCTAAACGTCCTCCTGTTTATGTTCTAATTTTTCTCCCATCCTAAAGAAGCTAAGAAGCCGTGGTTACACTTAGTCCAAATTCATCTTCTGGACGAGTGGTGTTTGTGTAGCCGACACAGCGAGTCTTTGCTGGCCTGCCTGCCTGAGCTCCTGGAATGCTCACAACCTGACAAGCTGGACCAAACAGGGGCCTCGTGCTGCTGAGGTGAGGCCAGCACGCCCCTGGCCCCTGTGCTGTGCTCGGCCTCTCAGTCGTGTCCAACTCTTTGCGACCCCATGGACTGCAGCCTGCCGGGTTCCTCGGTCCATGGGATTCTCCAGGCAAGAATACTGGAGTGGGCTGCCGTGCCCGCCTCCAGGGATCTTCCCAACCCAGGGATCACACCCAAGTCTTACATCTCCTGCATTAGCAGGTGGGTTTCTTAACCACTCACGCCAAACTCCTGCTGAAGGCCAAATCAGCCACCCGCACCCACTCCCCTGAGGACCCGGTCATTATTTTCCATCACTGAGATTATCTTAAGCAAAAGTCCACGGCTTTTCGTCTGATACAAACATATTACGGTGCTCAGCTTGTTTGTAAGGCTTAAATATCCTTTTTCCGTTCCTCCTGAAGAGTTTAATGCAATTCACAAAAAGAGGAAAGTATGCATGTTGGGCACAGAACTAATCCACACCAACTAATCCACACTCTTACCCCAAAACAGTCCTTCCTGTTAAGCCTAGGAAGTAAAATGACATCGAATGTTGAGGCTTACATGCTTAGCTCATACGATGAAGTCAGAATTCAGGTCTCTCACTTTCACCTCTGTTATGTAATTTTATGAAGGCATCTGAAAATCTGACTAAGCTCACATTCACAGAGTTACGGGCAGATTTCAGGATGGAGTCTTCATTTGGGGGGAATTTTGCTGCTTTGGGGGGACTTTCCATGTTTGAGGACCTACACTAACACCAGAATTCTCCCATAGAGCATTTCTCTCCTTTCTGCTGGCCTTCAGAGACAGGCCACCACCCTCAACAACCAGAAGAAATCGGAGAGAGTTTAGGGTTTTAAATGCAGCAGAAGGAAACAGTCTCTATTTAAAGGTTTTCAGGGGAAAGAGGAAGGTGTCAAGGAAAAAAAGATTCTGGAGCTAAGTTCTTTAAATGGACTCCAAGCAGCTGTTACATTTCTTCCCAAGCTCCCCTTAAGTAGTAAATGACTAAACAATGTTGGGTTTTAGAATAGAAACTAAAGTTCCTGTACAGAAACAGTTTTCCAATAACTCTAAGAAAACACATAAGAAAATGTTTTTAGCATAACCTAAAGTTAAATTTAAGTTAGCTTCAACTTGAAGAAGGAAATGGCACCCCACTCCAGTACTCTTGCCTGGGAAATCCCATGGCCAGAGGAGCCTGGTGGGCTGCAGTCCATGGGGTCACTAAGAGTCGAGTACGACTGAGCGACTTCACTTTCACTTTCCACTTTCATGCATTGGAGAAGGAAATGGCAACCCACTCCAGTGTTCTTCCCTGGAGAATCCCAGGGATGGGGGAGCCTGGTGGGCTGCCGTCTATGAGGTCGCACAGAGTCAGACACGACTGAAGCGACTTAAGCAGCAGCAGCAGCAACTTGGTTTGCAAAGAGAAAAAAAAAAAAAAAAACCTTGAGTTAATGAAAGGATTTTAGTCCAAGTGGATGCTTAAGAAACTTGGGTTTTACCAAAGAGTCCATTTTCCTTTTCAGCCACTCTGTCTTCAGAAGGCCTAATTTTAAAAGATGAATTAAATACTAGAGTAACGGCCCAGTGGTAATGACTCTGCCTGTCACGCAGGAGACACCAGAGACATAGGTTTGATCCCTGGGTCGGGAAGATCCTCTGGAGAAGGAAATGGCACCCACTGCAGTACTCTTGCCTGGGAAGTTCCACGGACAGAGGAGCCTGGTGGGCTACAGACCACGGGGTCACAAAGAGTTAGACACGACTGAGTGACTAAAGAACAGCAAGGGCAAATAGACAGCAGGGCCCCTGGGGCAGGCTTGCGAGGGAGATGTGTGGGAAAGTCTGCCAGGAGACTAACTCTCTGGAAGGTTAGGACTCCAGAAACAAGTGCTGCAAAGTCAGCTTCAGAAACTCCAGCCAGAATAGGCCATTCCCTCTCTCAGCTGATACTATAACAGCAGCCGATACTGTAACAGCAGCCGTTGGAAGTTCTGTACCTATCCCATCCCTTTTAGCACAGGAGCTATCAGAATCAAAATGATCATCTACCCCCAATCTGTCTACTTTCTTTCCAACACACGGGCACACACTCTTCAATACACGTCTAAGGAAGGCCAGTGAGACAGACGAGGCTGATCCGGCACTGCAGTGGTTTCCACTGCAGTGTCAGAAAGCTAGGACTGAAACGCAGCTGGACCAGAGGCCCCGGATGGTGGCCGCGAGCACATCCTCTTCATTCCCTTCTGCTACCTTGTAAAGAGCTGATGCTTTCAAACTGTGGTGCTGGAGAAGACTCTTGAGAGTCCCTTGGACTGCAAGGAGATCAAATCAGTCCATCGTGAAGGAAATCAACCCTGAATATTCATTGGAAGGACTGCCGCTGAAACTGAAACTCCAATACTTTGGCCACCTGATGTGAAGAACTGACTCCTTGGAAAAGATCCTGATGCTGGGAAAGATTGAAGGCAGGAAGAGAAAGGGGCAACAGAAGATGAGATGGTTGGATGGCATCACTGACTCAATGAACATGAGTTTGAGCAAACTCCAGGAGAGAGTGGAGGACAGAGGAGCCTGGTGTGCTGCAGTCCATGGGGTCACAAAGGGTTGAACAGGACTTGGTGACTAAACAAACCACCTGTGATCAGGAAGCACGTTTCCAAACGCAGCAGTACAATGGCCTGGTGAATTCTATCTACAACTACTCCCCATAAATAGCTGGATCTGAGAAACAGCTGTATGAAACCTCTGCCAGGAAGAGCCAGTTAAAATTACAAAAATATCTTCCTTATTGGTTAGGGTCCAGTCTCCCAAAATGTTCCTCCCTTCTTCCCACTATAACCTCCTCAGAAGGCTGTCCAAGTCCAGATGCAACTATGGAATCTTGGTCCGTGTCTATTTTTAAAATCTAGAGGACAGCTCTGGACAACTCCACACCCATCAGTTTAAGACGAGTGGGGTTGGAACATCCTCAGCAAACTGAGTTCACTTACGGCAGATGCATCACCAGACTGGGCTTCCCTGGGGGCTCAGCTGGCACAGAATCTGCCGGCGATGCAGGAGACCTGGGTTCAGTCCCTGCGTTAGGGAAGATCCCCTGGGAAAGGAAATGGCAACCCACTCCAGTATTCCTGCCTGGAAAATCCCATGGACAGAGGAGCTTGGCCAGCTATAGTCCATGGGGTCAGAAGAGCCAGACATGGCTTAGTGACTCAACTGCCACCTCACAAGACTCATCCTAGAAATGAGGAAGCCTACACAAGGAGAAGCACAGCTCGCCTGGTGCTCCCAGGCTGGCCTCTGCCATCCTCTGGAGGAAAGCAATTCAGTGAAGCGATGTCAGGTGGCTACGCCAAAGTGTGGACCGTGGTTTGCAGCCAGAGTGGTGTTCGCTGCCAAAGTGGGGTTTTTGCACAGTAAGTCAAAACAGCCAGTTCTGAAAATTGGACCAAAGTCTTCAGTCTGGAGCCAGGCAGAAAGGAAGAGTGACAAGTCTGGTCAGTGACCAAGGAAAACCGGCGCTTTCTGGTGATGGCAACAAAGACCTGGCGGCCGGGCGATGTCGCGTCCAGAACACGCCCTGAGCCGGAGACACACGCGGTACCCAGAGCATCATACAAGCGCCCTGAGGACTCACTCAAGAAGAGCCAGCCTGCCAGGGGGGTTCACATGGTCAGAACTGCCTCTCCAGGAACATACCACCTGTCACGATTGGGACTGAGGAAAAAGACTTCAAGGTAAAAAAATTATAATAACAAGTATCTATGGTATTGGCATGGTGTAGCAACAGAAGTTAAAAATTTGGCGTTTGGGTTCAAGGAAAAGCAACCTTGGGCCACAGCTTCACAGTCAGGATTTCATCCAGAATTCCACTGAAGCAAGCTCCTAACACTCCAAGTCAAAAGGCCAATGCCAATTTTCCTGGTACTTCCCCTTAACAAAGAACATCACAGCATCTTAGTAAGAGATCGGGCGTCACCACCTGTTCACGCAGGTGTAAACCTTCGGTTCACACGGTTGTGCTTTGAGTTTGGACAAGCTTCTCAGCCACTCCACATACAGGGGTGGCTTCCCAGTTTATAAAGTGTGCAAAAATCAAGGCTGAGGCTTGCGGTTCCGTGAGAGGGCACGTGGTCTCTGGGGGCACTGATGGCTTATACTGCTTTCCCCGTGCCCTCATCCTGCACCCCTCCCAGGCCCTTGACATCCTGTACCCCCCCCCCCCCCCCCCCCCCCCCCCCCCCCNCTCTGGGGGCACTGATGGCTTATACTGCTTTCCCCGTGCCCTCATCCTGCACCCCTCCCAGGCCCTTGACATCCTGTACCCCCCCCCCGCTCCTCTAGCCCCCTGCCCCGTCTCTCTCCCTCCCTCCCAGGATTCCTGAGTTTGTGAAGTGAAGTGGAAGTGAAAAGGAAGATCTGGTTAGATTCTTACGAACAAAAAAGGAGACATACCCAGAGTCAGACTTGGAAGGACACTGAACACAGACGCCCAGAACTCTGACTCCACACTGGTTGCAGCTAGGGTCCAAGGGGCCTCGCGTTTTCCCACGACATGGACACACCCAGAGCAGAGCAGACGGGGGGCGGGAAGCAGGAGGGCAAGGCGACACTGGGCGGCCAGGTACTGCACAGGCCAGGCCATGGCTGCCCTCACGCTGGCTCCATCCCACCCTGGGGGCAAAGCGGGCACCAGGGATGCTGAAAACCTGTGCCCAGCCACCAAGTCGAGGTTTTAATTAAGAGAATTGTCCTCGGAGTTTCTGGAGTCGGCCTCCAGGAGGAGGAAAGACCACCTGCTTCTGTCTGCCCTGTGGGGGCGTGGAGGGGACACCCGCTGGGGGCCATGTGGCCTCCGGGCAAGGCTGACCCCAGAGACGCCTGCACTGGCCAGACCTCAGTCCCCGTCACTCCCTCTGCTTCCAGAGTCCAGGCTCCTTCCTGTCCGCCCACAAACTCCCACAGGGTGTTGGGAACAGGAACAAGGGCCCCCACTCCTCAACACCCTAGAAAGGTCCCCAAGTGACTGAGAGCATCGTCACGTGAAAGAAACTTGCTCAGACGAGGGGGCCCGAACGACAGGGGCTGTCATCATGAGAAAGATGCCCAGGCCATGCCACGCTGGGCGCCCTGCCCGGTGCCACCAGCCAGCCTGGAGCGCCACATCCCTGGCATTCATCGAAAACAGGCTGGCCGTCCACCTGGAGGACAGATGGGGCTCCTGGGAACACAGGACTCCCAGCACTTGGGGGAATCTACCCCGTTTAGCGCCCCTCACTCACAATCTGGGAGATTCTCCATTAGGCCGTTAGTTATTTGTGACTCATACCTAACTCCTCCATGCCAGCTTCTCTGGCAGAGCTGATTCCACGCAGGGGACAGAGGTGCTGGGTAAGAAGGTCTGGAGGAGGGAAAGGGCAAGTTTTTATTTTACTTAAATTGAGCCTCCTGAAAAGGACCAGAATCCCAAATCAGAAAGGTCTTTTTTAAAGTGACAGAGTAAAAATTTTAAAAAAGTTGTTTAATTTTTAAACAATTGAATATTTTAAATAAAAGGTAAAAATTCAAAAAAAGTTTCAAAGTAAAAAAAATTAAAAATTTAAAATAATAAAAACAAAAATAAACCTTAAAAAGGGACCCATTTCAGACCTCACAGAAACTGGAAGAGCTCCAGCCTGGATGACTGTTGGATGCTAATGCTGTCCGTCCCCCAGACTCCCCCCGCCTCAGCCTCAGAGCAAAGCTTCTGAAACTACCAACGTGAGGGCTAACTGCCCTGGAGTCGCCAGAGTCCCGGCGACCCACCGCGAGATGCGCGGCCCGCAACCACCCTCCCGTGATGGGGCCAGCGCTGTCTGCTTCTGCCCAGTGTGTTCTGAGTAAAATCTGACTCGTTTGCTACATTGGATTCAAAAGGAAAGTACTGATCAAATAAAAGGGAAAAAACTCTAAAAATAAGCTGCTTAACAAGACAGACTGTGTGGCCTTCACATTGTGTTTCAGACAGTTTCCATTAAGGAAAGGCTGTAAGCGGCGCGTCTACCAGGTGGGAGGTTCTAACAGTTTCTACTCCCGTGAAGGAACTCAGACAACACACACGTGCCAGAACCACCCAGGTCCCCCACACTGGGGAGGGTCACGTGACTCGCTCTGGCCAATGATCGCGGGCGCAGAAGCAGAGGCCCCTGGGTGACGCTGTCTTGCCTTCTGAAGGAGGCGGCCTCGGGGTCTCGATGCCCAGATCCTGCAAATTGTGAGGCGGAGCCCCTTCGCTCCCGGGTCCAGGGAGAGAGCCGCAAATCTGTAAAGCCACAGGTTGGGGAACAGCGTGCTGCTGAGGCATGAAACCTCACGGACCCTGAGCAATCAGTGTCTGAATTCAGAACATGGCCCCAGACACGCACGGGAGAATAAACGTGGGCATCTTCAGAAGTGGGAGAGGCGAGACGCAAAGGGGTCCAACCGATGCTTAAACTGAGGAGCATGAGTCAAGGGGAAGCGGGAAGCACAGAACGGGGTGTCTCAGCCAAAACGACCGAGGTTAAAACATGGCCGAGAGCCCCACACCCAAACTCTCCTCCCGGATGAGTCCACGTTAGCAGCGAGCTAAGGTTCCACTGTCGCCCGCCAGGCACTCAACCACGGCCTGCCTCCAGGGCTGCCTCTACGGGCAGCATTGCAGGCACTCCCCCTGCTAATTCACGGAACTGCTGTCCCACGGGGGAAAAGTACGGAGCCATTGCTGCCAGACAGCAGCCGTCTCGGGGGGCCAGGAGTGAAGCAGAGCCAGGACCGTGCCCCCAGAGCTGCAGGCCTCGAATCCCACGCACAGATGAGCCCCAAGGCGTGCTCCCTGCTGCTGTTTTAAATGCCGTCTTAACGTTTCTATGAAACTCTGTAATCTAGTTAACGCTGGAGCACGTGCCCCTCCAAATACCCATTCCTGCCATCACACTGATACCCTCTTAACAAAAGACACGGAAATGGAGCTCCGTCTCTAACAGAATACTCCAGCTTAATGAAATCTCCCTCAAACACTGACAAATGCTTGCTTGCCTACTGATCCGTTTTATCTCTTTGATAGGATGAGCAGATATAACAGCCCTATGACTTTAAAAAAAAAATTAAGTGCCTCCACTGATAAATACAAATGTCCCGGCTGAGTAACACAGACGGGGGTGACAGCCAGGGTGCCCTCTCCAAGTCACGCACAGGTTGGTTTTGATCTCTGAGAGCAGCTCAGCTCCCCAGATGGCCCCTCCTGTAGGAATACCCAAGAGAGATGGAGGGAGAAAGGGTTCAACGAGAGCCAGCTCAGTGATCAGCGAAGGTCAGCCATGGATGAGTAACAGTTCAAAACTTAAACTCATCTAACCCACCTTTCTAAAGACTGAAAGCAGGGTAGCTTTTATGACTATTTTTTAACGCTTAGTGGTTGAAAGAGACACTCCTCGGGAACCATAACCTCAAAGACAGTGCATGGGAAGACCAAGAGGAGGTGTTTAAACTGAACACCCCTCGGGAGCTGCCCAGGGTTGCTGCCCAGCGTCTGCCCCTCTTCCCTCACCCCAGCGGCTCCTGCCCCAGCCCTGTGAGCTCCTGCCCCTCACCCCTCACCCACCACGGCTGAGCTCCGTCCACTGCAGCGCGGGCCCTCATCCTGCTCCAAGCCCAGCACCCCCACCCCGGGCATGCTATCCCCAACTTGTCCAGTTCACACGCCTGCTCCCGCTCTGCCCGCCCCTCCATGCCGGGCCTGGGATCCGGCTACCACCCTGACTATCCTCTCCCCGCTCTGGAAACCTCAACAGCCCTGCTCACTCAGCAGGTTCAAGGCCACGAGACCTTCCCCAAAGCTGAGCCTTCCAACTCGTCACCAACAGTGACCGTCACCACTGTCCCTATTACAGCCTGCTCCTCCCCCCACCACCGCCTCACCCCATGTCCAGCGGCGGCCATCTCCCAGGCAGGCCCCGGGTCTGGAAACATCTCTCCACCACCCCTCCGGCTGCAGGACTCCAAACTCTGCCCAGGTGAGGAGAGGCCTCCTGGCAGGCTGCCCCAACACTCCTGCCCACTTTGGTTTAGTTCTCCACACAGCAGCTGTGTGATCCTTTCCATGGAAACTCTGATGAGGCCAGCTCCCTCCTGAGAACCTGTGGTGGTTTCTCTGCCATGGCTTTCAGGCTCAGGAACGGAGATCTTCAACCTGGTCCGAGACCTGCCCAGTGGCCCGCCTGTCTCCTCTGCCCTGTGCAGGCCCTGCAGAGCCCGAAGGCCCTTCTGGGCCAGGACACGCAGGGCTCCCTCCCCAGGGCGGTGTCCACGCCGGCTTCTTGCTCAGAAGGCTCTTCCTTCTTTTTCACCTAGATAGCCCACACCCTCTAGAGCTCAAACGTTTCCCTGGGTGAGATTTTGATGACCCCAGACTCAGGTAGTCCCTCGTCACCCGTGGTCAGAGCCCCGTGGCCTCTCTGTGCACCCACGTGATAGCGGGCCCATCACCAGAGGGGTGAGAACAGAGTCTCAGAGATGTGTCTGCTGGACAGGGTGAGGGTAAGTATCCACGGAGTAGACAGTCACCTAAAATTTTACACCCAATTCTGAGAGAAATCCCCCCAAACCTGTCATACTAATATTCGAATAGCTATCTGATGAGTTCACATTTCGAAAACATGAGGTAGGGGGTGGCCTAAGGACAGAGCAGAAAGGAACCAAAATGAAGAATGGAGACATCTGCGTGGAGGACACACGGCTTTAGAGCAGATGTCAGGAGTCTGGACACAAGAACATAGGAACAGTTTTCAATAAGCTGATTATCAGAAGTAGAGCGAACGAGCCACCTGATGTCACTTCCAGCAAAACCTCCCCTTCAGATGTTATCAAAAAATCTACAAATACTGAATTAGAGGCCTGCTTAAGTAACACCCCAAATCTGAGTCTGGTGATACAAGGAGACACACCAAGGCAGAGAGAAACCGAATCTGTGCTGCGCAGAGACCACCCGGCTCTGGGCAAGCCCCGCAGAAGCGACCCAGCAGCTCAGGCACCACAGCACACAAACACTCACACACCTGCCTGCCAACCCAGGTTAGGGCAGGAAAAAAGGGCACTCCAAAAAAAGTAAACGCCTGCGTTGCTGTTTTAAATATAAATCTACTCCATGTACCTCTGAAACCTCCTCATCTGAATGCGTGCGAGGCCTGACTGCACTTACTTTACACCATCTTTGTCCACCCCCCAGGATGCAAGACAGGAAACTAAAAGAGCGTCTTCTTACAGATGTCTGTCTGCGTTTTATTGTGATGGATTCGGGAGGGGGGCGCCCTGGGGAGGGAAGAACATCTGGAGCCAAGCTGTAAAAATGGCTTTTTTAAAACAAACAAACAAACCCATGAAGAATTTACCTTTAAAAAACTTTTTGGATGAAATATCTCAAAAATCCATGTGATAGAAAGAATAAAGTGAACAACACCCCCAAAAAAGAATGTGTATGTAATACATATATGTGTATGTATGTATAACTGAGTCATTTTGTGTGTATATATATGTGTACGTATGCATAACAGAGTCATTTTGTACATATATATGTACACGTATGTATAACCGAGTCATTTTGTGTGTATATATGTGTGTACGTATGCATAACAGAGTCAGTTTGTACATATATATGTACACGTATGTATAACTGAGTCATTTTGTGTGTATATATGTGTGTACGTATGTATAACTGAACCATTTTCTGTGTATATATATGTGTGTACGTATGTATAACTGAGTCATTTTGTACATATATATGTACACGTATGTATAACTGAGTCATTTTGTGTGTGTATATATGTGTGTATATATGTACACCTGAGTCATTTTGCTATACAGCAGTATTAACACCGTAAGTCAACTATACTTCAATTAAAATTTTTTTAAAAATAATATTTCAAAACAAAGAAACAAATATAAACCTCACCACAGTTACTTAGTTGTAAGATTCAGGCAACACTTAACCTGAGAAAACCAGCTGTCCTCAGTGGCTGTGAAAGTTGCCGAAGAAAAGTGCTCTCTGCCGGCTGCTCAGCACTGGGCCATACGCAGGCCGCGCTCAGTAGCTGTCATCCTAGTCCCTATCGCCCAGCAAACTAGCTCAGTACTTGGGAGAATACGCGTGGAATACGTAACAGACAAGCAGATGGACAGTAGCCAGCACAGAGGTAAGTCTTGGGGCCTTAACATCAACCACAAGATGTAAAACTCCACAAAGGGCAGCTTCTTTGGGGCGGGGGCCGAGAGACAGATGGGGAAAGTAATGGAGATTTTAAAGGTCGACTCTGCACAGACAGAATCTGTGCGTGCAAAGGCATGCAGTCCTGCAAACTCAGAGCAATCCTAAGGCTCGCTCCAGCTCAAAGGACTGCAAGCGGGCTTTCCAAAAACAATGATAAATCACAACTACCCGCCCTTTAGGGCTTCTCTCCTCTCCCTCAGCTGCTCTCAGCAGTTTTAGGAACACGGCATCCCGACTTGTATCCATCCAGATCTCCTCTCCTACACAAGTCTGAATCCCACTGCCATCAAGCATCACCGGGGTCAGTTCAGCCACTCAGTCGTGTCTGATTCTTTGCGACCGCAGCACGCCAGGCCTCCCTGTCCATCACCAACTCCCAGAGCTTGCTCAAACTCGTGTCCACTGAGTCAGTGATACCATCCAGCCATCTCATCCTCCGTCATCCCCTTCTCCTCCCAACTTCAATCTTTCCAAGCATCAGGGTCTTTTCCAGTGAGTTAGCTNCGCCAGGCCTCCCTGTCCATCACCAACTCCCAGAGCTTGCTCAAACTCGTGTCCACTGAGTCAGTGATACCATCCAGCCATCTCATCCTCCGTCATCCCCTTCTCCTCCCAACTTCAATCTTTCCAAGCATCAGGGTCTTTTCCAGTGAGTTAGCTTTTCACATCAGGTGTTCAAAGTATTGGAGCTTTAGCTTCAGTCCTTCCAGTGAACACCCAGGACTGATCTCCTTTAGGATGGACTGGTTGGCTCTCCATGCAGATCACTGGGGTCACGGTACGATTATTTCAGCCTATGGCTCCTGCAAGACAAACTGCAAAGTTCTTCTCCCAGTATTTTTATCTTCTCTCCAGATTACAAAGGGGCTCCAGAGTCGTTATTTGGGTCACAGAACTCTGTAAAATGCCACAAAGCCAAACACAACTCAAATGCCAGATTTCAACTGTAAGGCATTCACATAAGTTAGACAGGCAAAAACATAATTTAAAAAATCACTTGGACCCAACAGAAGCCAGAAAATTAACATTTTACATGCTGCAAATCAAGAAAAACATCGAGGAAGTATCAGGAGATTTTTTTTTCAACCCTAAATCGACTCAATCCCTGGCTGAAGGCCAGTCCCTGGCTACCAGTGGTTTGCTGTGCATGAAACTGTCAGCATTTCAATGATAATATTTTCAGAAAAAAATTCAGCACTGTAGATTATTTTCCAGAGATGTCGTGCTTCTGGGAATGATTAAAGGAGAGGACATACGAACACGGGGCTGGAGGCGGTGCTGCTGGCAAGACGCTAGGAGGCAGGCAGCCTGGCACGGGGCTAGGCCCCTGTCCACTCCAGTCACAACTGCACAGCTGCACTCAGAGCCTGGGCTGAGGATCCTGACGCTGAAAGAGGACCTCACAAGAGACCAGCAGTATCTGACAGCAGCTGGCAGGAACGCTGCATGCTTGCTGCCCCTCAACAGGATCCAGCGGCCCCAGTGCAGTGAAAGAAAAGGGCCCGTCGCTCAGCCATGTCTGACTCTTGGGGACCACACGGACTGGAGGCCACCAGGCTCCTCTGTCCATGCGACTCTCCAGGCAAGAACACTGGAATGGGTTGCCATGCCCTCCTCCAGAGGATCTTCCTGACCCAGGGATCGAACCCAGGTCTCCTGCATTGCAAGCAGATTCTGAGCCACTAGGGAAGCCCCTTGGAGAAGGAAATGGCAACCCACTCCAGTGTTCTTGCCTGGAGAATCCCAGGGGTGGGGAGCCTGGTAGGCTGCCGTCTCTGGGGTCGCACAGAGTTGGACACGACTGAAGCGACTTAGCAGCAGCAGCAGGGAAGCCCCTGCCCTCAACTGCAAAGAGGGATCTAAACCAAGGTTGCATAACCTCCAGTGTAGTGCTCATTTATCACAGGAAGGGCTCTTAATTNCTGGTAGGCTGCCGTCTCTGGGGTCGCACAGAGTTGGACACGACTGAAGCGACTTAGCAGCAGCAGCAGGGAAGCCCCTGCCCTCAACTGCAAAGAGGGATCTAAACCAAGGTTGCATAACCTCCAGTGTAGTGCTCATTTATCACAGGAAGGGCTCTTAATTTTTACCCTTTAACTCATACATGCTAACTTTTTATATACTCTTTAGTGGTCTATGTGTAAGTCACATTATCCAGTTATACTATAAACTCCCTGATAAGACTCAGAAGGTCTGCTCACTGTTAGGAAAACCCTTGTCCGTATCAGCAGCTCGTCCGCGGGTCTGTCCACAGCGCACTCGGGAGCTGACAGTCTTCTTCTCCAAAGAGGAAGACGCCGAACTCACTTCTCACAGGCTTATCCTCTGTGCCACCACATGCTCCCACGCACAAAAATAACTATAAAACCCAATTTTGATCTTGTGTTGGATACTGAGACCAGGAACAAACAGACCACGTATATAGTTGTGCGGGGAGGTTTAGACAAGAAAATGACTATATAACAATTCAATTAGTAATTACTTCCACCACCCACAGACTGACACACCCACACACACATACACACACACCTCTTGCCCACAGAAGTACTGGGTAAAACTGAAATTTGCACAGAGGCGTAATGAGCACCATACACTTAAGAAGAAGCCCTGACGACCCAGCTTTCCGCAAGCAGCATGCAGCCCCTGCTTCCCTCCAGGCTGTGCACCACACTCGGAGCACTTCAGGAGGGCAACTGGCTGATGTTCATTTCTCAGCTTTGGATACTTTGATAGAAAGCCCTCATCTGAGGTCCTTCCACGTTAATATATGTGTGAGTAACATGCATGTGACCTTAAAAAGGCATCTGAAGCTATAGGCCCAAACTGAACTCAAATCCAGTAGAACCTCTGGATCCAGGTGCCAGTTTGCAGAAAGCACAGAGGCATACAATGTGCCGTGAGCAGGATTCCGACTGCGGGAAAGTCCACAGGTCCCAAAGTCCAGGGCCGCCCCCAGACAGAGAAAGGGGTACGAAAGAGCAAGTCGTAGATTAAGAGACATACGGACATTCCAGTTATTGTAAGTGAGCAGGATGAGACTGCAGTGTCTGCCGATAGCCACGCGGCAGAACTAAAGAGATGCACAGCGGTGACGGCCTAAGAGTCGCCGCGTAGCTCCTCTGGGGAAGAGACGAGGCGAGGGGAGGACGAGCGCGCTCATCCGCTTGACCTGGGGCGGCTGCAGCAGCTCAGGCTTATGGCGCCCCAGACCACACGCGTTCTGTGGGGCTTAACACATCTGCGTCTTATTCGGCAATGAAAGGCTCAAAAGGGTACAAGCTGATTTACTCCCTCGGGATTCTTTAAAGCTGAACTCTGCTGCCATAGCCACTAACAACAGCAAGGAGATCAAACCAGTCAATCCTAAAGGAAATCAACTCTGAATATTCATTGCAAGGACCGATACTGAAGCTCCCATACTTTGGCTACCTGATGCAAAGAGCCGACTCATTGGAAAAGACCCTGATGCTGGGAGAGATTGAGGGCAGGAGAAGAACGGGGCGCACGGAGGATGAGACGGCTGGATGGCATCACCAACTCAGGGGACATGAGTTTGAGCAAACTCTGGGAGACAGTGAAGGACAGGGAAGCCTGGCGTGCTGCAGTCCATGG
>SJYA01007456.1:0-17936 GCA_006410615.1 Neotragus moschatus
TATTTACAACAACTGAGATGTGGGAACAATCTCAGTGTCTGTCAGTGGATGAATGGGTAAAGAAAATGTGATATTTGAATAGGATGATATATTATTCAGCTATAAAAAGAAGGAAATCCAGCTATTTGTGACAACATGGATGAACCATGAGGGCATTATGGTAAATAAAATATCAGATAGAGAAAAACAAATAGTGTATGTTTTCACTTATATGTGGAATCCAAATGTTAAAATCATAGAAATTGAAAGTAGGTTGGTGGCTGCTAGGGAGTGGGAGAAATGAGATATTAGTCAAAGCATGTAAACTTCAAGTTACAAAATGAATTAGTTCTGTAGATCTAATGTACAGTGACTATACTTAACAATACTTTGTTACATATTTGAAAGCTACTAAGAGAGTACATCTTAAATGTACTCTCCTTACACATACAAAACTGGTAATTTGGTGAGGGGATAGAGGTGTTAACTAACCTTACTTTGGTTGTTTTTTAATATATACTTAGATCATCATACTGTATACCATAAACATACATGTGTTTTATATCAATAAAGCTGAGGAAAATTGAGCTATAGTGTCATTGGTTTAGTTTTTGAGATCTGTTTTTATTTTTGAGTATGTGATGACTAGATCAAGAAAGAGTGAGTGTATACTTTGTGGAGGATAGAAAGATATCGAAGGTCTGGACTTTTTAATGGAATCAAAGTATTTGACACTTCAGTACAGTTCAGTCGCCCAGTTGTGTCCAACTCTTTCCTATCCCATGGACTTCGGCATGCCAGGCTTCCCCGGCCTTCACCATCTCCCAGAGCTTGCTCAAATTCATGCCCATCAAGTTGGTGATGCCATCCAACCATCCTGTCTTCATTGTTCCCTTCTCCTCCTGCCTTTAATCTTTCCCAGCATCAGGGCCTTTTCTAAAGAGTTGGCTTTTCACATCAGGTGGCCAAAGTATTGGAGCTTCAGCTACAGTATCAGTCCTTCCAATGAATATACAGGATTAATTTCCTTAAGGATTGACTGGTTTGGTCTCCTTGCAGTCCAAGGGACTTTCAAGAGTCTTTTCCAACACCACAGTTCAAAAGCATCAATTCTTCGGTGCTCAGCTTTCTTTATGGTCCAACTCTCACATCCATATATGACTACTGGAAAAATCTATAGCTTTGACTAGATGGACCTTTGTCACCAAAGTAATGTCGCTGCTTTTTAATATGCTTTCTAGGTTTGTCATAGCTTTTCTTCCAAGGAGCAAGCATCTTTTAACTTCATAGCTGCAGTCACCACCTGCAGTGATTTTAAAGCTCAGGAAGATAAAGTCTGTAACTGTTTCAATTATTTCCCCATTTATTTGCCATCAAGTGATGGGACTGGATGCCATGATCTTAGTTTTTTGAATGTTGAGTTTTAGGCCAACTTTTTCACTCTCCTCTTTCACTTTAATCAAGAGGCTCTTTAGTTCTTTACTTTTTTCCATAAGGGTGGTGTCGTCTGCATATCTGAGGTTATTGATATTTCTCCTGGCAACCTTCGTTCTAGCTTGTGCTTCATCCAGTCCAATATTTCACATGATCTTCTCTACATATAAGTTGAATAAGCAGGGTGACAATAGACAACTTTGACATATGGGTCTATTTTTCCATGTCCAGTTCTAACTGTTGCTTCTTGACCTGCGTACAGAATTTCTCAGGAGGCAGGTAAAGTGGTCTGATATTCCCATCTGTTGAAGAATTTTCTGCAGTTTATTGTGATCCACACAGTCAAAGGCTTTGGCACAGTCAATAAAACAGAAATAGATGTTTTTCTGGAACTCTCTTACTTTTTCTATGATCCAACAGATGCTGGCAATTTCATCTCTGGTTCCTCTGCCTTTTCTAAATCCAGCTTGAACATCTGAAAGTTTTTGATTCACTTACCATTGAAGCTCAGCTTGGAGAATTTTGAGCATTCTTTCCTAGCATGTGAGATGAGTCAATCGTGTGGTAGTTGGAGCATTCTTTAGCTTTACCCTTTTTGGGGATTGGAATGAAAACTGACCTTTTCCAGTCTTGTGGCCACTGCTGAGTTTTCCAAATTTGCTGGCATATTGAGTGCAGCACTTTCACAGCATCATCTTTTAGGATTTGAAATAGCTCAACTGGAATTCACTAGCTTTGTTCATAGTGATACTTCCTGAGGTCCACTTGACTTCTCACTCCAGGATGACTGGCTCTAGTGAATGATCACACCATCATGGCTATCTGGGTCATGAAGATCTTTTTTGTATAGATTTTCTGTGTATTCTTGCCACCTCTTCTTAATATCTTCTGCTTCTGTTCGGTCCATACCATTTCTGTCCTTTATTGTGCCCATCTTTGCATAAAATGTTCCCTTGGTATCTCTACTTTTCTTGAAGAGAACTCTAGTCTTTCCTATTCTATTGTTTTCCTCTATTTCTTTGCATTGATCACTTAGGAAGGCTTCCTTATCTCTCCTTGCTATTCTTTGGAACTCTGCATTCAGATGGGTATACCTTTCCCTTTCTCCTTTGCCTTCACTTCTCTTCCTTGTCACTTATCTGTGGCTTTATGGATTGTGGCTAGTTGTTGAGAATCTTGTATATGTGTTATTTTTCTCACCTGATAAGAAAACATATTTATTTTTTATTGAAGTATGGTTGACTTTCAATATTGTGTTAGTTAGGTGCACAGCAAAGTGATTCAGTTTTAAGTATATATATATATTGAGATTATTTTATATATATATTTGAGATTATTTTCCATTATTGGTTAAGATATTGAATATAGCTCTCATTTTTATATATATATAATTGAGATTATTTTCCATTATTGGTTAAGATATTGAATATAGCTCTCATTTTTATACAGTAAGTCATTTTTTCTTACCTAGTTTATGTATAATGGCTTTTATCTCTTAATCTCAATATTCCTAATTTATCTTGTCCACCCCCCCTTATTAATTCCTTTTCTCTTTTGTAACCAAAAATTTGTGTTCTTTGTGAGTCTGTTTATGTTTTCCATATAGATTGATTTGTATTGTTTTTTAGATTCCACAAATAAGTGGTATCATATAATGTTTTCCTTTCTCTAACATACTTTACTTAGTATGATATTCTCTAGGTCCATCCATATTGCTGCAAATGTTACTATTGCGCTATTTTCTATGATTGAGTAATATTGCATTATTATCTTCTTAAGACAGTCATTTGTTGATGGGCATGTAAGTTGTTTCCATGTCTTGGCTAATATAAATAGTGTTGGTATGAACATTGGGGTGCATGCATTTTTTTGAACTAATTTTTTATCTTTTTTGAATGTGTACCCAGAAGTGCAGTAGCTGGACCAAATTAGCTTTAATTTTAGTGTTTTTTAAAGTAATTTCCATAGTACATCCCCACCAATAGTGTAAGAAGTTTCCCTTTTCTCCACATCCCCTTCAGCTTTTATTATTTGTAGATTTTTGATGATAGTCATTCTGACTGTTTTGAGGTGATATCTCATTGCAGTTTTGATTGGCATTTCTCTAATAATTAGCAATGTTAAGCATATTTTCATGTGCCTGTTAGCCATTTGTATGTTTTCTTTAGAAAGAAAATATATTATTTAGGTCTTCTACCCATTTTTGGACTGGGTTGTTTTCATGATACTGAGTTCTATGAGTTGTTTATATATTTGGCGGTATTAACCCCTTGTCAGTCACATCATTTGCAGATCATTTTCTCCTAGTGCCTCAGATGGTAAAGAGCCTGTCTGCAATATGGGAGACCTGGGTTTGACTTGGATTGGGAAGATCCCTTGGAGAAGGACATTGCAGTCCACTCCAGTATTCTCACCTGGGAAATCCCATGGACAGAGGAGCCTGGTGGGGTACAGTCCACAGGGTCACAAAGAATTGGACATGACTGAGCAACTAACACTTTCCTCCATCTTGAAGGTTGTCCTTTCGTTTTGTTGATAGTTTGCTGTGAAAAAGCTTTTAAGTCCCATTTGTTTATTTTTGCTTTTATCTATTTATTTTTTGCCTTGAGAGATTGATCTAAGAAAATATTGCTAACTATTTAAGTTTGAGAATGTTTTGCCTGTGTTCTCTTCTAGGAGGATTAAGGTGTAATGTTTTATATTTAGGTCTTTAAGACTAAATAAACTCATGCCCATGAGTTTATTTTTGTATATTATTTGAGTGTTCTGATTCCATTGATTTGCATGTAGCTTTTCAGCTTTCTCAGTACCATTTGCTGAAGAGATTGTTTTTTCTCCATTGTATATTCTTTCCTCCTTTGTTCTAGACTAATTGATTGTAGATATGTGGGTTTATTTTAGGGTTCTCCATTCTGTTCCATTTACCTATTGTCTCTTTTTGTGCTAGTACCATGCTGTTTTGGTTACTGTAGCTTTGTAGTATTATCTGAAGTCTAAGAAGATTGTGCCTCTTGCTTTGTTCTTTTCCCTCAGGATTGCTTTGGCAATTCTGGGTCTTTTATGATTCTATATAAAATTTAAGATTATCTATTCTAGTTCTGTGAAAACTGTCATAGGGTTTTCTTAGGGTTTTCTATACAGAGTACCTTGTCATCTGCAGATAGTGACAATTTAACCTCTTACCTTTCAATTTGGATTATTTCTTTTTGTTGTCTGGTTGTTGTGGCTAAGATTTCCAATACTATGTTGAATAGTGGTAATGGTGGAAGAAAGTATTTATAAACTGTTTTTACCATATGGCTAAATTTATTAGCATCTTTTAACCTGTTCTCCATCCATCCATCCATTCATTTCTATATTCATCATTTATTAACTGTCTGTTTGGTATCAGACACTCTACAAAGTATATAAAGCCTCTAGCTTTACAGAGCTTAGATTTTGCTCCATTTGTATTTCTTGTGTTCATATGGAGACTCTAAGATAAATACTATCAAAATACAGGGAAGGTGAAAATTTTAAATTGTAATAACCATGTGGAGAAAGAGCCCATTTAATCTGGATAGTATTACCAGTAGACAACATATTACTTGGTTTAATAATAGGAGTTTTTATGTACTCATATTTTATCAATTCTAAAGGCAGTATTAGTTTGCTTTCAAATGCAGGATGGGTAGGAGACACATTTCTTTAAATATTCAAAAGAATACAAGATTGTTTTAGTGGTATACTTTGTGTTATAATAACAGGAGCCATGCAGACAATCCTTATTCTGAAATTTTAATAAACCAGGCAATTTTGTTTATCAGACAGTCAGTCTTTTATTAATAAGAACATGATGTTCTATGGGGCAAATAATCACATTCATTTACAAATATCATCAGGATTTCAGGCAACTGACAAATGACCGCATGATACTTAGAGAAAATTTCTAAAGGTATTATATCTGCTTTTAAAATGTCTTTACTGTTTCTTTTTGTGTTCCCCCAATACAGCACTGTCTTCTTTGCTACAGAGCTACTTTTATAGCTAAATTACTGAATGTTTTTATTTTGGAGTAGATCTAATGCAAATATCCATATTAAACAACATACACAAAGGTCAGGAGATCCAAAGCATGGTTTCCACACCAACTGACCTTTGCTCCCTTGGAACTTGTCAGTATTTGCTTTCTCTTTGTATTAGTAAAACTTATTCTATTTAATGATGTGTTTTATAGTGTGATTGTTATGAAAAGTGTTATTTAAGAGTATTTGAAACCCATTTAGTAAAACTTCCATTTGGATGTTATAAAAGCTTATAGACTAATCATTTTATAATTTCCATATTCATGAAAAATAAAGGCAACCATGGGAAGGTAAAAGAGAACACTTTTCCTCCCTAAACTATCTAACTGGGCTTTCCTGGTAGCTCAGTGGTAAAGAATCTACCTGGCAGTAGGGGAGACGTAGGTTCAATGTCTGGGTCAGGAAGATCCCTTGGAGAAGGAAATGGCAACCCATTCCTGTATTCTTGCCAGAGAAATCCTATGGACAGAGGAGCCTGTCAGGTTGCAATCTATAGGATCCCAAGAGAGTTGGACATGACTTAGTAATGAAACAACAACTACTTAGTTCATTTTGCTATTAAATCATCTTGAAACAAGCAACTAATTTGAATATATCTACACTTGTTTTTGTTGTAGTTGCCCAGTTGTCTGACTCTTTGTGACCCCATGGACTGCAGAACTCCAGGCCTCCCTGTCCCTCACTATCTCCTGAAGTTTGCCCAAGTTTATGTCCATTGCATTGGTGATGCCATCCAGCCATCTCATCCTGTGACGCCCTTGTCTCCTTCTTCTTCTACACTTGTTTAAATAGTATATAATCGTTATTTTGAACAAACTAAAGTGTAGGAAAAATGGACTATTTTGTGTACGTATTTTTATGTGATCATTTATAAAATTTGAAAACAATGGAAACTATGCCCACATTCCCTATCTTCTTTCTTTTATGGTGGAAAATTTGTTTCCACTACTTTAAGTCAACCCATCTGTCATGGTTTGGATCTCATTTCCTCTCAAGGACTTTGGTCCTACCATTTTCATGCTTCTCAGTCCTGAACTGTCCACTTTTCCTTCTCTACTGGATCATTCACGCCAACATATACAATGCTCCTACATTTCCTGACCCTGCATCTCTCCGAGCTACCATCCTATTTTCCATATTCACTGTCTCCACTTCTTCATCTCCTTATCCCACTCAAAAGGGTCTTCTGTTCCTTGCCCTTCACTCTTGCTGCTGTATCCAAGATCACCAAGTCTTGCTTCCCTGTTGTCCATGGTCATTGTTACTTGTTGAGTTTCTCTTATTCAATCCCTTGGCAACAGTCCAAACTACGGTCTCGGATGAGTATCTCTTTCTTTGGGGGATGCCCTTTTTTCTTTTTTTGCTTTGGCAGCCCTCTCTCCTGACTATCTCCTCCTTCCAAGGCTCCTTGTAAACAATTTTATAAACTCTTCTTTCTCTGTTACACCTCTAAAATTCAGAGTGTACTAGGTCTTGGTCTTATCTAAAATCTTACTTTGAGTTGGGGTTTCCAGATATAGCAATTAAAAATACAGGATGCCTACTTAAATTTGAATTTTATGTAACATTTTTTAGTGTAAGTATGTCCCATGTAGTGTGTATCCACATACATCTGTCTATATCTACCTATCTATGTACCATATAAACTATTGGGGCATTCTTTTGTATATTTCATACAGTATTTGGGACATACTTTTTACAAAGATATAATTCACATGTAATAGCATGTAAGTTTATGGGATATGACACATAGATTTGATCGATTTATATATATATATATTTATATGATTGCCATCGTAGTATTAGCTAACACCTCTTTCATATCACATAATTACTTTTTCTTTTTTGTGGTGGGAATAATTAAGATCTAGTCTTTCAGCAAGTCTGATGTATATAATATAGTGTTGTTCTCTATAATCACTATCAGTTCAGTTCAGTTGCTCAGTCGTATCCGACTCTTTGCAACCCCATGAATCGCAGCACGCCAGGCCTCCCTGTCCATCACCAACTCCTGGAGTTCACTCAGACTTGCATCCATCTAGTGAGTGATGCCATCCAGCTATCTCATCCTCTGTCATCCCCTTCTTCTCCTGCTTCCAATCCCTCCAAGCATCAGAGTCTTTTTCAATGAGTCAGCTCTTTGCATGAGGTGGCCAAAGTACTGGAGTTTCAGCTTTAGCATCATTCCTTCCAAAGAAATCCCAGGGCTGCTCTCCTTCAGAATGGGCTGGCTGGATCTCCTTGCAGTCCAAGGGACTCTCAAGAGTCTTCTCCAACACCACAGTTCAAAAGCACCAATTTTTCGGTGCTCAGCTTTCTTCACAGTCCAACTCTCACATCCATACATGACCACTGGAAAAACCATAGCCTTGACTAGATGGACCTTTGTTGGCAAAGTAATGTCTCTGCTTTTGAATATGCTGTCTAAGTTGGTCATAACTTTCCTTCCAAGGAGTACGTGTCTTTTAATTTCATGGCTGCAGTCACCATCTGCAGTGATTTTGGAGCCCCCCCAAAACAAAGTCTGCCACTGTTTCCACTGTTTCCCCATCTATTTGCCATGAAGTGATGGGACCAGATGCCATGATCTTAGTTTTCTGAATGTTGAGCTTTAAGCCAACTTTTTCACTCTCCTCTTTCACTTTCATCAAGAGGCTTTTTAGTTCCTCTTCACTTTCTGCCATAAGGGTGATGTCATCTGCATATCTGAGGTTATTGATATTTCTCCCAGCAATCTTGATTCCAGCTTGTGTTTCTTCCAGTTCAGCATTTCTCATAATGTACTCTGCATACAACTTAAATATGCAGGGTGACAATATACAGCCTTGACATACTCCTTTTCCTATTTGGAACCAGTCTGTTGTTCCATGTCCAGTTCTAACTGTTGCTTCCTGGCCTGCATACAGATTTCTCAAGAGGCAGGTCAGGTGGTGTGGTATTCCCATCTCTCTCAGAATTTTCCACAGTTTATTGTGATCCACACAGTCAAAGTCTTTGGCATAGTCAATAAAGCAAAAATAGACGTTTTTCTGGAACTCTCTTGCTTTTTCCATGATCCAGCAGATGTTGGCAATTTGCTCTCTGGTTCCTCTGCCTTTTCTAAAACCAGCTTGAACATCAGGAAGTTCACAGTTCACCTATTGCTGAAGCCTGGGTTGGAGAATTTTGAGCATTACTTTACTAGCGTGTGAGATGAGTGCAATTGTGCAGTAGTTTGAGCATTCTTTGGCATTGCCTTTCTTTGGCATTGGAATGAAAACTGACCTTTTCCAGTCCTGTGGCCACTGCACTTTGCATTAAATCTCCAGGACTTTCTATCTGCTCTATTGGATATTTTATAATTCCCATATTCATGAAACATAAAGGCAACTGTGGGAAAGTAAAAGTGAACATTTTTCTCACCTAAACATTTTTCTTTGTAAATTTGTACCCTTATACGTCATCTTTCTTATTTTGCGATATACTTAAACCAAAATTATTCATTATGTCTGAAATTCATATTTAGCTTGTGTCCTATATTTCATCTGGCAACCCTATCCTGTGTGAGCTCCTATGGATACTAGGTGTTAAACAGCATCTGTTTGCCTAAGAATTCATCTCTCTTAGCTCCGAGTCTGGGTTCTCAACTTCCTAAGTAACATCTTGCCCATGTCTCTTCTCAAACCTAATATGTCCATCTCCTCTCTTTCTTACTAATGATACCAATATTTTCTTTACTACCTTCTCATCAAATATTTGGACACGCTCTGAGGTGTATATACTCAAAACATATCACAAGTGTATGCAGTTTTCTTCATCTTTGCTAATACCTTATTTGGTCAAGCCATCATAATAACTCACCTGTGATGTCCCCAGCTTCCTCCTAGTTCTATTATGTCAACCCCGTACAATTGTGTATCTGTGTAAAAACTCTTTATAAAGTGACCTTTAAAAGATGTTCATGAAATCATGTTATTTGCCCTTATTGTAAAGCTCCCTCCACTTCTGCCTTCCAGTGACTTTTCATTGCACACTGAATAATCCCAAATTCTTTTTTAAAAATTAATTTATTTTTAAATTGAAGGATAATTGCTTTACAGAATTTTGTTGTTTTCTGTCAAACATCAACATGAATCAGCCATAGGTATACATATGTTCCCCCCTCTTGAACCTCTAGCCCATCTCCCTCCCTTGAATAATCCCAGATTCTTTATCATAACCAAGGCCTCTGTGATCCAACTCTTGCCAGTATCACTTTTCTGACCCATGCTTACCTGCTGTGGCCACACTGCCTTCTATTTCACTATTTCTCTGTTTTTCCCCTTAGAGTATACTTTCCCTTTTTTTCTCATGGCTAGTTCCTTTGACTACTATTTTTCTCACCATCATATCTCGTGTTGCTTTGAAATCTCCAGCCTTCCATCACTGTCTATCACATGGCTCTCTTATTTTTTTTCATTAGCTGTAATTAATACTTGAAACTACCATATTGATTTATTTAGATGTTCATTTACTTTCACTCTTCTGGAACATAAATTCTGTGAGGAGAAAGACTTTGTTTCTTTCATTAACTATTTTATCTATAGCTCCCACAATAGAACATAGTAAGTATTCAGTAAATATTTATTGGCACGAAATTAGTGGTTTTCTAAAATACATTTGAGCCATGAAAATTCCAGCATGTTATCCTTCCTTGGATTTGAAGATAGGGTTAGAATGAAAATATTTCCACTTCTTTTTCCCACTGGCACTTATGTTATGATGTTGAGTTGGACATATTGATGAAAAAACAGCAATCAGTATCAATGAAAACACAGAATGATTTCATCTGCTGGTATGAGCTGGTTCTGCCCCTGGGGAGAAGCCTGATATATTATAGCCATTCAGGATCCTACAATGGATTGTCTTTCAAAGTCAAATTTCAGCCTGTCAAAGAGGTGGAGAAAATAATTTGTGTCCTGAAGAGCTAGTAGATTAATATTTCTGGGGAAAAAAAAAACGAAAACAAAAAACCCTGCAGCTACTTGTTTGTTCCACTATTAAGACATCTCTTCCTCTGGTGTAGGAACTACTTTGCACAAAACAGCACCTTTGCTTTGTGTATAGACATTTCCCCTGCCCCAAGATGGGGTTTTCCAGTGAGGTGTAACATTCATTAGCCTCTTTGGATAATGCACTTGCTGAAACAAGGTTGTGTCTTATTCTCAGAGCTTCATTGCAGAGCCAGAATGCACTGGGTGTCTGGGGGAGCTGTGATGTATGGAGTGGAAAGAAGATTGATTTTCCACCAGGTACCTGGAGTAATGAGAGTGGCAAATTACTTGCTCACTGAGCAAACATGACAGGAATGTCATGGAGTAAGTTTGTATGTATGCAAACACTGTGGTCACATGGGGGAGAATGCCACAAAGTGACCTTATCTCTGGAAGGTATCTCTCCAAATCACCACCTTATGCTGGGAAGGTCGCTCAACGAAAGCTGTGTAATAGCTGCTTAAAAACAAATGCTTCTAATGAATAATGTAATGCTCATGGTACAGTAGGAAATAGAATAAATTGTGATGCCATTTTAAAATGGAAGTCTTCAGCTCACAGGCTATTTCTGCTGTTCATCTTGGATTTTGTGGCAGTAGAACATAAAATATCTCCTTTAATACAGTAAAAGAAATGGGGTGATTTATCCTAGTCATTGTGGGCCTTTAGAATCTCTCATTTGGTAATGGAAAAAATCAGTGGTTGACGGAGAAGCAGATAATTTTTCGATGTTTAGGCAGTCCAATACATAGAGAACATACACGCTTCTCAGAACATTCGGGGCAGAAAGAAATTTTTTAAGTCTTTAAGTGACAGAAGGAAATGGTGGTAATATTCCATTAAAACATTTCGATATCTCCAACATGACAGTTTACACAATTCACTTTAAAAAGCATTGCTAATGCTTTTAGCTGTAAACTCTTAAAATAACATTAAAACCATAATTTCATTTTCTTAGTTTAAAAGTCTGCTGATTTTAGCAAGTAGTCTTGGATTTAAAAAAGTTTTTCCTTGTCTAATATTCATTTATTGATCAGTCATCATTTGTTGTTTTGAAACCTTGGTTTGTGCCTGATGTGATGTTATGTTAAATGTAAGGTCCACAGAGATCAAAGAAACCATCCAGGTCCTCAGACAATTCATTCCTAGTAACTTAGAGTGTAAGGTAAAATAAAGCCAGAGAAAATTAACTTGTTAAGCCTAGGTGTGGGGACTGAGCCCTGAGAAGTAGGGCGGAACACACCATTGTAAGAGAGGAGTTGTCTGCCTTGGGTCCCCTGTGGTCCCCAGAACATTGACTGGAATACTCAGCAGGATCCAGTTAGTCAGGATATTTGCCAGCAACAACTGTGACATCCTTTAGCTTGTTACCCAATAGATTAACAATATATATGTTTTCTGTGTGTCATGCGATGTCCTAAATGTTTCGCTTGAGTCACCTGGCTTAGCTAATTCGATAACCATGCTACACGTATTCGGTAGATTCTGGCATTAGCTCCGCTTTGCAGGTGAGGAGATGAGTAGAGAGTGAGAGGAAATAATTCTAAGGTCATACAGGCGGTTTGTAGTCAAGGCCGACTGGCTGTAGACCCCTCCAGTGTACAGCCTCCTACAACTGCAGGAAAGTTGACCTCTGCTGGGCAGGAAGAAGATCAGGAGGGCTTCGTTTGAAAATAAATGAATCCTGCATTTTGGAATAAGAAATATACTCTAAAATTTACTTTGTGACTGCCTAAAATGTGTTTACGTACAAGGCAAAATCTATAGACTGAAATTCATGTTCGTTTCTAGGATATGTTCACTAAGAATATAGTAATATACTCACATCTTGATCCACTGAAATTTTCTTTCTTTAGGTTCCTTTGATCCTCCTTGGTGCTTGCCTTGTTCTAATGTGTGTTGGATTCATTGCATTCTTGCTTGGGGCCATCATTTTTATTCTAAGGTTCTTTGTGTCTACTTGATCTTTTAAAGTGTAGCTTCTTACTGAATTTCTAAGAAAGATTGCATCCTTTAAAAGCTTTGCAGAACATGAGTTGTTATATGTACTTATTATGCTCACTTTGCCTGCTTTTCTGTTTGTAAGAGGATGTAGCTACAGTTGCTTCTTATGATGTGAATGACTTTTCTATGTGGTGTTCTTTCAGCTACAGTTAAGATTTGCATTTACTTTTGTTGGTAAGAGTTCTGATTGGGGCTGGAGTAATGACAAACTGCCTATGTGTCAGGAGCATGATACCTTCTTGCTCTAATCACTTAGAAATGTTCTGATTTCATCATTTCCTCTCCCTGAGTATTGTGTGGGTTACACTAATAATAGAAGTTGGCTAACATTTCAGTGTTTGCTAAGTGCTTTAATGTCTTAACTAATTTAATAATAAAGCTAATCTTATCAGGTAGAAAGCATTGTTTTCTATTGTGTTGGCCAAAATATTCATTCATGTTTTCCATAAGTTGTTACAGACAAACCTGAATGAACATTTTAGTTCAGTTGACTTCAGTCGCTCAGTTGTGTCCGACTCTTTGCGACCCCATGAACCGCAGCACGCCAGGCCTCCCTGTCCATCACCAACACCTGGAGTTCACCCAAACCCATGTCCATTGAGTTGGTGATGCCATCCAACCATCTCATCCTCTGTCGTCCCCTTCTCCTCCTGCCCTTAATCTTTCCCAGCATCAAGGTCTTTTCCAGTTCATGAACCACATTGTTTTTTCCTTTGATATTTTAAATACCTATAAGAACTAACAATACAAAATAACAAAAGTCAAGAATCAATTATGTGTATGCTCAGTTGTTTCAGTTGTGTCCAACCGTTTGCAACCCCATGGACTGTAGACCACCAGGTTCCTCTGTTCATGGGATTCTCCAGGCAAGAATACTGGAGTGGGTTGTCATTTCCTTCTCCAAATTTTATATATATAAATTTTAATATATATGTGTGCATAAATATATGCATGTATATGTACATATACATATCACATAAATATGTATATGTATGTAATATGTGATTTATATAATATATATATACTCCATATATATGTGTGTGTGTATATTTGGGGTATATGTTTATATATATTTATCTATTTATATATATTTGTAAAAATATGTAAAAACATATATTTATCTATATCTACATCTATATATCAGAGAAGGCAATGGCACCCCACTCCAGTACTCTTGCCTGGAAAATCCCATGGACGGAGGAGCCTGGAAGGCTGCAGTCCATGGGATCGCGGAGGGTCGGGCATGACAGCAACCTTACTTTCACTTTTCACTTTCCTTCATTGGAGAAGGACATGGCAACCCACTCCAGTGTTCTTGCCTGGAGAATCCCAGGGATGGGGGAGCCTGGTGGGCTGCCATCTATGGGGTCGCACAGAGTCGGACACGACTGAAGTGACTTAGCAGCAGCAGCACATCTATATATACACATACACATATACATAAATACATATATACCCCAGATACGTGTGTGTGTGTGTGTGTGTGTGTATTTATTTCAGTTAGATTATAAGCCCCCAGTGATCAAGTAGACACAGATGGCCATTTGGACTCAGAGCTAGACCTTGATGCTATGAGGGCCTGATAGTGGGATCAGGCCAGCTTGAGTCTTTGAGGGAAGTTTCATTCTGGTAGGTGAAGCCTGGTATCTAGGCCATAAGGCAAAAGCAACATAGCCCAGAGGATTCTTGTGGAGAGCAGGAGAGGTAGAAGCAGATAATTAATGTCAAGGGAGACTGTTGGGAGGTAGCAAAGACTAGGGCTAAGTTTCAGGATCAGAAAGAACTCCAGGGAGATGGCAAGAGCAAAGAGAGGTCCTTTATAGGTGCTAGAGGAAGAAATCAGGCCTGGGAAAATGATAGAAGCTCCATTTCCAGAACTGGGGCACCTGCTGAGGGCCAGACTGACCAATGTGATGTGAGTCCCGTGGTTTGGGGCCAGCTCTACTTAAATTTCTCATTCCAGATGCTAGACCTGATCCTAAGTACTGGAGGGTGGAATGAATCTAAAGGAGAGGCAGATAGGTTCCAGCTTTGGAAAAATACTCTCCTTAAAAATTTTTTTTGATATAAATTTATTATTCATCTTTTATTATTGTCCAATATTTCATATTTTAAAATGCTTAAGTGAAATGCTGTCAGACAAGATTCAAGTGTTCAGCTAGTGGGTTAAACACTTCAGCCTCATAAAAGCCCTCTCCAACAGTCTCAAATGGGATATTATGGTGTGTTTTTAAATCTGGGTGATATATTCATACACTCTCTGTTCTGAAACATCTTGATTACTGTCTGACCCTAAAACCTCTATAAAAGCTCATGGAAATTAATGTTCTTATGGCCTGAGTTTGAACTACTAGGCCACATCATATATCCTAAAGGGTATATTTTAATATCAGCAAAAGTTTTACTGATTTGGAACCATCATAAGCACCTCAGAAGTAGTTAACTTCTGAGTTAACTACTATGGTTAATATTATACAATTTACTCTTGAAGTTCAAAGATTGTGCATGTCCTTTTAATGGCCAGATTTTACTTTACTTCAGTCTTTTTTTTTTTTGATTAAAAATTTTGTCTCTTGTAATTGGAAGATAATTGTTTATAGTGTTGTATTGGTTTCTGCCATACAACAGTGTGAATCAGCCATAACTACACATATATCCCCTCCCTCCTGAGCCTCTCTCCCACTCCCTATAATGAGCTCTCCTTTATCAAAGGGAGGCCTTACCCATATCATCACTCAAATATTGATCAATTTTTTGTCATAACTATGGGAGTATTTCTAGATTTAGGTGCATTCCATAAGTATAACCCAGTTATACTTACTGGGTTTCTTTCTGATTGGTTCTTGAGATAGAGTGAAGACAGTACCTTAAATTTATTTCTAGACAAATTTGTTTCCTTACATAGAAACAAACATTCTGAAAGGAGAGAATAGTAGTTTATATCAGTAGTGTTATCCTTTGTCGGAAGATGAAAATTAAGCCTGCTCAGGCAAGCACAACATCGATGATCAAGTCACTAGCATGGAAGGAGGAGAAGAGCTGGACTCATTCTGTTGAACACAGGAGAGGAATGAAAAGGGCCAAACTTCTCTGTCCCCTGGCATTATGTTGTCTTTCTCCCTTAGTGCAAAAATGGCAACCAATATGAGACCCAAACCTCTTTCTGCTCTTTCATTTGGTGTATAACATACCCACTACTATTGCCACAGAGTGATTTGAAGGAACAAGAAATTTGTAATCAAAGGACTGGATAGGGACTATGGTTACGTCCCTGTTGGGCAAGTCATTTCATCTCCCTGAGGCTGTTTTCTTGTTTTTGAAATGCTTTGCTCTAGACTTAAGTCTTTACTCCAGTCCATGGACTTAAGGGTGAAGCCAAGTGAGACTGCTTGCCATTTCCAATTCTTGCATGTTTCCAGTTCCATGTCTTTCCCCAAATTAAGTTAGCTTTATCATTTTCTCAGTGCTTGTCGATTTGGTGGTAGGACTTCTAAATCTTTGCTGTTTGCTTAAATTTGTCTAAACATACACAGTACAGAATGAATACTTAAGTCATGATAGTTTCCATTTCTTTAAGATGATGTGACATTTGTATTAAACTTAATTTGAATATCAAAAATGTGTCTTGATATGTCATGCTTTCTTATCATCTGTGCTTATTAAAATCTTACCATATGTTAAGGTTTAGCTCAGTTGTTTCCTACTTCATATACAGGGTTAACATTTATGGAGGATGTTCGTAGTGTCAAAAACAGAGAAGGTGCTTCCCATTTGTTGCATAATGTAACTGCCAAAATTGGGGAAGAACTGATATTCAGACAAATCTGTGTATTCTATCTTTATTTTTTTTTTAGAAAGATTTGAAAAAGCCATAAGATTGGTAATGTTTTATTTTTTTATTTTATAGATAGGAAAACTGGTTTGAAATAATTTATTTCCATTCATATAACCAGTTTGAGTGAAGATATGATTAGAATCTAACTCAGAATTACTAGCCTTGTGCTTTGTCCTATTTGTCAACATTTTATGAAGGTACATTGAAAAGGATGTTTGGTAACTGTCTCTGCTGCTGCTGCTGCTGCTGCTAAGTCACTTCAGTCGTGTCTGACTCTGTGCAACCCCATAGATGGCAGCCCACCAGGCTCCCCTGTCCCTGGGATTCTCCCTAAACCTCTACAATCTTTTAGTTAGTATTCCATGCCTCATTCTCCTACTTAAGTGATCTTATAAATCTCATGTATGTTCCTCTGAGTCCCTTAAAGGAGGAAGGAACTGGGGCTTGCTGATCTTGGTATTGCCTACAATGCCCACCAGAAGGCCTTGCATAAAAACAAGCACTCAATAGTGACCTTTTGAATATTTCCTCAAGTAGTTTTTTTGATATTAAAAAGCAGAGACATCATTTTGCTGACAAAAGTCTGTATAGTCAAAGCTATGATTTTTCCAGTAGTCATGTATGGATATGAGAGTTGGACCATAAAGAAGCTTGAGCACCAAAGAATTGATGCTTTCAAACTGATTTTGGAGAAGACTCTTAAGAGTCCCTTGGACATCAAGATCAAACCAGTCAGTCTTCAAGGAAATCAACCCTGAATATTCATTGGAAGGATTGATGCTGAAGCTCCAATACTTTGGCCACCTGATGCAAAGAGCTGACTCATTGGATAAGACCCTAATTCTGGGAAAGGTAGAGGGCAGGAGGAGAAGGAGGTGGTAGAGGATAAGATGGTTACATAGCATCACCAACTCAATGGACATGAGTCTGAGCACACTCTGGGAGATAGTGAAGGACAGGGAGTCTGGTGTGCTGCAGTCCATGGGGTTGCAAAGAATTGAACATGGCTTAGTGACTGAACAATGATATTTCCCCAAGCCAAACTTGGAGTAAACAGTTGCATTTCCTTTATATTTGCCTATGGAAAATATATTTATGCTATTTAATAATTATCATATAATAATGATGTATATATAGTAAATAATACTTTGTGAATTCAGGCTAAGTGTACTTCAGAATTGAATTGCCATTATACTCTTTTATTTATGGAAATTAATAGAGAATGAGCAATACATGATTAAAATGTATTTATAATCCTTTTATTAGCTGAAAGATGAATAATTTTGTTTGCTATATTTTTGTCAAAACTTAAATCTACAACTTGAATCAAACTGTATGCTCCATTTGTGCACGTATCCTGCCTGTCATTTTCACAGATACATTATAGCCATTATTTAAAGTAACAGGTGTGTTTGTTGGATGATTGGTGAGGCTGTGGTTTCACTGAATGGTGAACCTTAGACTGTTTAGATAATATTATTAGGGTTAAAACTTATAAATTTTTCATATAGATTAGCTCTGTTGATTTTCATAACAATCCTGTAAAGTGGTTAAGGCAAGAAGTATACCTTCATTTTACCAAAAAAAAAAAAAAAAAAAAAAAAAAAA
>SJYA01007458.1:0-19179 GCA_006410615.1 Neotragus moschatus
TTGTGGTTCATGGGGTTGCAAAGAGTCAGACACGACTGAGTGACTGAACTGACTGATAGGTACCTGGAGGAGCTTCCCTGGATTAGAAATAGCACACAGACAACAGGTAGACCCTTCTCCTTGAGCTTTCATTCCTTTCTCTATCCCAGATCTAGAGTAACTGTGGGAGAAATGCATGCTTAGGTTTATAGCCACATGCATACTTTTCAAACATACTCTTTTCTAGTCCAATATATTTCCCAGAGCCAAATTTAAATTATCCATTATTCAAACACCATAATTCAAGCATACAGTGATTCTAGAATGAGATTATTTGAAGCATATATGTATATGTGTTTCTAGTTTAGACCTGGGCTGCCTTAGAGCTAATAAATGATAGGTTATACAATTGAATTTCCTCAAAATTGACTTTGCGTTAAGTAAAATGCAAAAAATGAAAATACTGTTGCCTTAATGGATTAAAGAAGCCCATTTGAAAGTTTCAGAGGAGGGTGTAAGAACCCACCTTGCAAAAATATCTTCCAGCATCCAGAAGGGGTTTGGTTAATATTCGCAAACCACTCATGGATCCTTTGATCTGCTAGAACCACAGATTCTAGACCTAGTCATGCAAGCATCTATAAGTTGCTATTGGCTACTATTCCTTTAAGAAATAGGTAACAAAAGAGTTCTAAATATTAACATGTTAAAATTAGGTTTTGTCTTATGTTTTAAATTAGTAAGCCTCAAATTTTTCAGCCTTGCATCTCAAAAGCTTTATTATATCATTTATTATTTCACTTTACTTAACTTCTCAATTTTTTGTGCTTCTGTTGGAAGTTGGCCAATGCAATATCAGATTTGTATTCATTTCATAGAATCTGTTCCAGTTATACCTTGAAATATTGATTTGCTCATCATTCCACAGTTAAAATCTGTAATGTACCAGTTTGTCTCTGGTACTTAAACATGTCCCAGAATATTTGCTAAAGATAAAAATAAGATCCTGTTGTTAAGTAAAATTTAGTAACACATTCAGTATTTTTTTTTTGAGCCCAAAGCTTAAGTTGCTAAAGGGCATCATTATTTTTTAATAGTCTGCTCAGGAGAAGGGTCTTGCCAACATCAGACTGGGCCTGAGAATGGAGGATTCCATCCTTTAAGCCACACTTAAAATTTTATGTTCAAGTTCATTTATTCTTGGCTAAAGTCAACTCCCTGTTTTTAAGAAAATGGAATTGACTCAGAAGTTGTATGAATATCAAGTAAATTGCTACAAAACAGCATTTTGCTCAGTAAAGTGAAAATGAATCATAAATGTATGATTCTTTTGCATGATAAGTGAAAATAAAATCTAGGGAAGAAATGTTTCATAAAAATCACTGAGGACTTAAATTCTTTAGAGATTAGTTTGATACAGACAGCTATTCATCTATCCTTTAACTTTATTCTGATTTTGGCTATAATCAGATTTTGGTTAGTTTCATCTTCAAATTAATAATATCCCCCAGTTTTAAATTTATAACTGTACTATAGGGTAGATACTTAAACAAAAACAGGTTCCATAAAAAGTAACCACTATCCACTTTTTCCAGCACAAACTCCATGTGTTTAGTATGAAAATTTTGGGCCACAGTTAAATATATTCATATTACTGCATTTTTCCACCCAGAGGGGGATTGCATTAAGTATACGGGCCATAATATTTATCCTGGCATGATTAAATCTATTTACCTATTTAAAAGAAAGACTGTTAATAACAGGCACACTGAAGCACTGAAAACAGAATTGGTGCTCCCTTCAATCGATTCGCAAAAAATACTTGGATCCTCTGCTCCGAGTCCAATCCTGCTTCATGAAACATAGTCTTGTGGTTTTTGTTTCTTTTAAGATTTATTTATTTCTTTTATTTGTTGGCTGTCGTGGATCTTTGTTGCTTCACATGGGTTTTCTCTCGTTAGGGCGAGCAGAGGTTACTCTTTGTTGCGGTACCTGGGTTTGTCATTTCAGTGGCTTCTCTTGCTGTGACGCATAGGCCATAGTGTGCGTGGACTCGGTCGCTGTGGCTCCTAGGCTCTATAGGGAACAGACTGAGCAGTTGTGGTGCATGGGCTCTGTTGCCCCAACGCAGGTGGGATCTTCCCAGAATGGAGATCCAACTGGTGTCCCTTGCACTGCAAGGCAGATTCTTAACTACTGGACTACCGGGGAAGCCTAGTCTCATGTTTTCAAAGAGAGGGGCTCATTGCCATGTCTTCCCTGTGAGTCTTGTGGCAGATTAAAGACAGCCAGAAATTCTCGAAACTCCTGTGGAGCGTGTTAAGACCCCAACTCTTAAATCTGTGGCAGTGGCAGGGAAGGGGGGGTCTCTATGATTTGTTTGGCCAAGGGAGTATGAACTAAGTGACATGCTGTCCTCAGGTAAGGTTAGGTTACAAAGGTCTTGCCTCTTCTCCTTGGTCTCTCGGAAAACTTGCTCTTGGAACTCCAACACACCATATAGAAAGAAGGAAACAGGGATGGAGGCTGCCCTGTATCCTGGGAGGAACCCAAGCCACAAGCCAAGGGAGGCTCTGGAAAATGAGATGTCACACATGAGCGAGAGACAGGGAGGGAGAAGGAGAGGGGCACGCACTAAGAAGCCCAATGTGCGAGCACAGAGGACATCCTGAAAGTGGTTTCTCCAGCCCAGCCACTCCGCAGCTGAAGCCACAAAAAGCAGAGATGGGTCGTCCAGTCAAGACCTCTGCAAATTCTTGACTCCCGCAAACTGCAGAGAAAACAATTCTTTGGTCGAAGCTACTGAACTATAGGATAGTTTACTGTCTAGCAACTGATGACTAGAGAAAGCTTATTATAATAGACTACGAATTAAATAAGGAATTGCTAGTGGAAAGGAAAATGTTTCCCTTGGGAATTAAAAAAATATATATCAGGAAGAGCTAGGGTGTATTATTCTTAGTTGTTATCGTTGTTTCGTCACTAAGTCGTGTCCAACTCTTTTGCAATCCCATGGAATATAGGCCTCCAGGCTCCTCTGTCCCTGGGATTTCCCAGGCAAGAATATTGGAGTGGGTTGTCATTTCCTTCTGCAGGGATCTGTCTTCCTTGGAGAAGACACATCTCCTGCATTGGCAGGTGGGTTCTTTTCCACTGAGCCACCAGGGAAGCCCATGTTATTCTTAGTATAAACAGTTTAAAACTTTGAAACCATGAGGCCATCCTTCAAAATCCTGAATCTTAAAATTTTGATCATTGATAAAACTTCAGTTTAAAACTTTGATACCATGAGGCCATCCTTCAAAATCCTAAATCTTAAATGAAATAATATTTTGATCTTTGATAAAACTAAAATTACCCTTTGTTTCTTTTCTAAACATGTGATTGATACTTATTAGATTCCAGGTACTGGGGACTCAGCCCTGAAAAAACCATAGTTCTTGCCTTCAAGGACATTTTTTTTTTAATGAGGCATTAATTATTTTTATTTTGCTAGAAGACTGGTTTTGGTAAGGTTTCCAGTAGTTGTGTTTGGATGTTAGAGGTAGATCATAAGGAAGGCTGAGCACTGAATATGCTTTCAAACTGCAGTGCTGGAGAAGACTCCTGAGAGTCCCTAGGACAGCAAGGAGATCAAACCAGTCAATCCTAAAGGAAATCGATCCTGAATATTCACTGAGGACTGATGCTGAAGCAGAAGCTCCAATGCTTTGACCACCTGATGCAAAGAGCCAACTCATTGGAAAAGACCCCGATGCTGGGAAAGATTTATGGCAGGAGGAGAAGGGGGTGACAGAGGATGAGACAGATGGTTGGATGGCATCACTAAATCAGTTGACATGAGTTTGAGCAAGCTCTGGAAGACAGTGATGGTCAGGAAAGCCTGGCATGCTGCAGTCCATGGGTGAAAAAGAGACACAAGAGTGACTGAACATCTTAACACCTTGAGGAAGTACTTAATAATGGGAGATAAATTCCACTGATGACAATTAGTTTTATTTTCTCCACCACAGTAAAATGTACACGTGAAGAACAAGAGAAAAGGTGATATGGATAGATTTCATGGCTCATGGCTTTTGACACAGTCTTAGACATCTGTGACAAGGAGTAGGACTGAAACATTCAAAGGGAAGATCTTTGCAGAAGAGGTCACCCACTGTGACATGGATCTTGAAGGGGGTCTCAACATAGTGACTGGACAAAGTTGTTCCAATTGATTTTCCAATGCAATATGTTCTTGATGAACCTCCTTGAGCTGCTGTTGGAGTGACTATTCAGCTGGGTCAGCACTGGGCCAAGACAACTATTTTCAAAAGGAAGTTGTGGTACAACAGAACTTTTTTTGTGAAAGTGAAGATAATGGTACAGAGAGGATGCCATAGGACCCCAGATGAGAGGACAGGGGGTGTAGCTACAGATGTAGAAACTCCCATGTTTCACTAGTGGTAAAGAACCCACCTGGTGAGGCAAGAGACACAAGAGATGATGGTTCCACCCCTGAGTTGGGAAGATCCCTGGAGAAGTAAATGGCAACCCACTGCAGTACTCTTGCCTGGAGAATCCCATGGACAGAGGAGCCTGGCGGGCTACAGTCCATGGGGTCACAAAGAGTTGGATACAACTGAAGTGACTTAGCACGCAAACAATGTACTTATAGACGTAAATGTAGACTAAGTACCTCCAGTGCTCTTTTAATATGAAAAAATCTGTGCATAGTATATATTCAATATTGTTGATATTGTATACTCTTGTACCCAAATATGTGAGCATATATACAGCTGTTTGGAGACCCATTCCCCTCAACCATCTCTTTGACATTATACACTATTATTTAAACATAAATGAATTCGTCATCCAATTAATCTAATCCATAACTAAAACCTAATTTTAAGTTTTTTATTATGGGTTATTATAACATTTACTATTTAGTAAGGAGGATGCCAAACAGATGCCTTGAAAAAATTCCTTGACTCAGTGTCTGTGTTTTCCGATATAATGACACACAAGTGTTTTTCTTGTAAGAAACTGTATTAGTCACCTTATTTCCAACACATTGCATAGCCCTGCTTTTCTCTCTAGATTTAGAAACGAATGATGAATTTGTCATGAAGGGATAGGAAGTAATCACCTCCGAGACTTGAGAACCAAGTTTGTATTTTCTTTCCACATCTCCACCCTCAAATTCACTCCTGGAGAAGATGACACGTGTGACGTGGGATAGTTGCATGTAGCTGGAGTATTAATAGAAATATGACAAATACAAAACCCTCTGCTCCTTCACTTCATCCTTTGTATTTCCACGTGTCAGCTGTTGAATGAGTTGACCTCACTTCAGACTTATAGTGCATTGATTTAAGAAATATGTCTGACGACATCATCCTTCCTAATAATATATAGAAAGATTTTTAAATAATTTTAATGCCAAAGTTTATTCATATATCGCCATTGTTTTACTATGTCAAAGTCTGGACATATGTTAAAGTTGGAGTTCCTAGATGCCTTTCTAACTGGTGAAATCAGAATCTTCTTCTAGTGCTTTCTTTCAGAAGATTCTAGAATCAGAATCGTCTTCCAGTGCTTTCTTCTAGAAGATTCTAGAATCAGAATCTTCTTTGAGAGCTTTCTTCTAGAAGATTCTAGAATTAGAATATTCTTCTAGCACTTTCTTCACAGCAAAGTTCCTGTGGATAGCCACACAGACATGTAGGACTTTCCACACACACACACACACAATTTTGGAGACTATCCATATTTTTTACATGTGGATAACCATGTTATCTGCAGGATAACCAAACAACATGGGGGAAGGTTAAGAGAACAGGCAGCCTAGCAAAAAGCTGAGTTTGTAGTGAGGAAAGATATCATGGCAGAGGAATGGCAAGACATGTCCCATCACCCGACCAAGTTCCTGAGAATATTCTGGGGACTGGCTCACAAGGAGTCAAATAGAGGGGAGCCAGCAGTGTATATTAACATATATGTGAAACCTATAAAAATGGGATAGATAATCTTATTTGCAAGAGATAGATGCAGACACAGAGAACAAACATATGGATACCAAGGGGGAAAGTGGGTTGGGTGAAAGGAATTGGGAGATTGGAATGAACACATATATCCCACTGATACTCTGTATAAAACAAGGAGCTAATGAGAATATACTGTGCAGTACAAGGACCTCTATTTAATGCACTGTAGTGACCTGAATGGGAAGGAAATTCAAAAGGAAGAGGATATGTGTATATGCACGACTGATTCATTTTGCTGTATGCTAGAAACTAACACAACATTTTAAAGCAACTATACTCCAGTAAAAATTAATTCAAGAAATTAAAAAAAAAACCCTAAAAGATACTGTATTTACCTCCCTATAGATTTTTAAATTTTATTTCCTATAGATTTTCTTATGCTTCCTGAGTAGGGATTCCTTGCTAGACCAAAAGCTGCCCTCATTACATTTATTGACTCATTTCACAAGCATCTATTGAGAACATACCTGCTCCATGGGCAATGAAGTGGAAGATGAGGAGCCAGGTCCGTCCACATTCTGATGGGACACCTGTTGTGGACATCCANTTCTTACGCTTCCTGAGTAGGGATTCCTTGCTAGACCAAAAGCTGCCCTCATTACATTTATTGACTCATTTCACAAGCATCTATTGAGAACATACCTGCTCCATGGGCAATGAAGTGGAAGATGAGGAGCCAGGTCCGTCCACATTCTGATGGGACACCTGTTGTGGACATCCATTAGCCACAGCCAAGTTCTCAAGATCCAGGGTTCTGAAAGCAGCCAGGCCATGGACAGGCCAACTTGTCCCTTCTGGGGGCTATTTCAATACCCCAGACAGTATCAGGAGACTGATCAAAAATGGGGCACACTTTGGCTGATGGGTTAATATTTGCTGGTGATTTATGCCATTTAACTCATCCCCAGGGGTGCTTTCTTTTCCTCTCTTTACCCACCTAGTGGTGAATGCTTTCATTTTTTTCTTTCACTGGACTTGGGCCCCATGCAGTAGAGGAGTTCTGACTTTTTCGGTCTAGTTCTGTTTTCCAAAGTCAGCTAGGAAATAGAGCCCTTATTTATTCCTTGTTTGTCTCTCTTTGGTGAAGGCATAAGAGCAATTCTTATTTTCTTTCTGCTGGTCAATTAAATGTAATGACATTGTAGGAATAGTGATGGGAAATATTTTCCTGCACATATTTTTTTCTTACATCCCAATTCTGTTCTCTGCTCAGACATGGAGATTAAAAAAAAAGCCACAAGTTATGAGAAAATTGGGGGAGGATGCGCTCTCAGACCTCCCTGGGTGGCTATTACCGAGAGAACACAGTAAGAAAACACTCATGCTTAGAGGCAAAGTGACACCAACAACCAGATCAGCAAAATCTGGGGTTCTATACGTTAGTGTGTGGATCCTTTAAAATAGTTAACCAGAAGACTGGAACTAAAACTTTTTCTTTCTATTGACTTGGATTATGTGGTGAATAAATAATGGGCAATTTCATCTCTTGTGACTTCAACACATGGATAGTGTTACTGTGTGATTTAAAAGCGACAATGAAATGAGCTAGATGTGTGTTTTTATTGTTTTTAATTCAATAAAAACCCAAACCGCTCCCTGGAATCTGTTCTAGTCGGACCCCCTTTTTTGGGTAACTGCTTACAATCAGTATTATTATTTGAATAAGAATAAAATATTTGACCATGCAGACAATAGGTCTTTCTCAACTACACTGTTCCTTTTTTCGCCTCCCAGTTGCAGGCATGGGAGAGATTTAAAAATATCTGTGGGCTTTGGCACACATTTTGGCTGGCAAAGCAATTCGCCAGCTGTCCCAGTTTGCTGTCATTTTCCATGTCTCTCTTGACCCTTGCTTCAGGTTTTGGTTATCCAGCACCGCAGCCCTTCTCAGCCTGCCTGGCACCTCCTAGAAGCCGTCACGGCCTGATGATGTGGCCTCCCCACTAGATCACCACGCACACAACCTCCCAGTGAGGGAAGGCGCAGTTTCTGAGACACCTTCACAGGTACCTTGGTTCTATTAAGGGGAGATCTGAGGACAAGTGTAGGGTATTTATGAAACAAAAACATCACCCCCCCATCAGTATATAGTGCCTAGCTGGGCTCTGTAGCATATAGGAGTTAATAGGAGTGACAGGATATTAGGAAGAGGATAACAAACTTTTCTGGAAGAGTGTGTTTGTGTTTAACTAAAAGGGGTATAAATGTTAGTCATGGCCACCTGGAAGGGTTCAAGTAACAACAGCAGAGAGAAAGTGTAGGAAAATATACTGGTCTGTAGCACTGCTCAGGGGCATAACAAACCTCCAGCCACATGAGTCTGTTGACAACTTGAAATATAACTCGTCAGAATTGAGTTGTGCTGTAAGCATGAAATATACAACAGATTTCAAAGACCTAGTATGGAAAACTAGATATGTAAACTATCTCATTAATAAATATATGTTGAGTTTGGGATTAACAGGTACACACTACTGTTTATAAAATGGGCAAACAACAAGGACCTACTGTATAGCACAGGGAACTGTATTTACTATCGTGTAATAATCCATAATGTAAAAGAATCTGAAAAAGGAACTGAACTGCTTTGCTGTACACTTGAAACTAACACAATATGGCAGATTTAACTGTTTCAGTAGAAAATAAATGAATGTTTAAGACAGAGAATATATTGGTTCACCCTAGATTTCTGCCACTACATAAAAATTATACCAAAACTGAGTATCTTAAAAACAACAGTGTTTCTTGTCTCAGAGTTTCTGTAAGTTGGGAGTTTGGGAGCAGCTCAGGTGGGTGTCTTTGGCTCAGAGTCTCCTCTAACGGGGGTTATCAAGTACCAGCTGAGGCTACAGTCATCTGAAGGCTCAAATAAGGGAAGGATGCACTTACAAGCTCACTCACACGGTTGGAGCAGGACACCCTCAGTTAATCTTCCGTCTAGCAGTTCATAAGGTGGAAGCTGGCTTCCATCAGAAGGAGCAAGAGAGAGAGGACAAGGTGGAAGCCACAGCCTTTTTATAACCTACTCTCAGAGTGATCTCCTATCACTGTGGCTGTATTCCGTTCATTAGAAACAAGTTCCTAGGTCCAGCCCACACTCAAGGGGAGAGAATTACAGAGGGATGTAAATCCTAGAAGGCAGAGATCACTGGGAGCCAATTCAGAAGCTATTTTCCACATGATCCAATGTTTTAAATTGGATTCAGATAACATTACCTTCAAGACTGGTTCTATATTTTCTCTTGCATTCATGGACATTTACCTAAAAGTCATGAGAGATGTGAGGGGAGAATAAACAGGAGGCTGGATGTCATGACATCATGACAGACTCTTGAACTAGATGCTTTTATGATCTCCACAAGAAGATTGAGAGGTAGGTCCTTATTGCTGCCATTTTCAAAGCAGAAAACTGAGGCTCACAGAATCAGATATGGGACACGACTTTGTGGCTTGATACTACATTCCTACAAATATACATTGGAAACAACGGTAGGATTTCTTTTCATTATATTTTTTTCTATTAGTTTCCATGCAACTTGACACTAGAACTGAGTATTAAAAATGACTCATCTGTTTTCCGATTATTAAAATAATACATGTGTACAAAATTAAGAAAGTATAGAGAATTAGAGGTATGAGGAGGGCTTCCCAGGTGGCACTAGTGGCAAAAACCCCATCTGCCAAAGCAGGAGACATAAGAGATGCGAGTTCTGTCCCTGGGTCGGAAGATCCTCTGGAAGAGGGGGTGGCCATCCTCTCCAGTATTCTCGCCTGGAGAATCCGTATGGACAGAGGAGCCTGGAGGGCTATAGTCCATGGGGGTCACAAAGAGTCAGACACAACTGAAGCGACTTAGCAGCCATGCAGAAGTGTGAGGAAGGATACAGTGTGATGGTGGTTTCCTTGCCAAGTCGTGTCCGACTCTTGGGACCCCATGGACTGAAGCCCGCCAGGCTCCTCTATCCATGGGATTTTCCAGGCAAGAATACTGCAGTGGATTGCCACTTCCTTCTCCACGGGATCTTCCTGACCCAGGGATCGAACCCGGGTCTCTGGAATTGCAGGCAGATTCTTTACCGACTGAGCTATGAAGGGTACACTGTATTGTATCAGTTAAATATATTAGCCCATGCTTCCCTGGTGGCTCAGTATTAAAAATCTGCCTGCCCATGCAGGACACACGGGTTTGATTCCTGGTCCGGGAAGATCCCACATGCTGCCGAGCAATAAGCCTGTTCGCCACAAATATTGAGTCTGTGCTCTAGAGCCTGGAAACTGCAAACATTGAGCCCACGAGCCCACGAGCCCTGCTCCACAACCAGAGAAACCGCCGCAATGAGAAGCCGGCGCACGGCAACCAGAGTAGCCTCTGTTCGCGGCACCTAGAAAAACGCCTGCGCAGCAATAAAAAGAACCCGACATAGCCAAAATAAATACATAATAAATACAGTTTAAAATATATATATTAGCCTTATGTTGTCAGAGTAAGCTTTGGCCAGTAGCAGCAAGGCGAAAGTCCATCTCCATGGTGACAGAATCTGAAGAAACGGGAGAGCAGCAGCCTTTACGAGGCTCGAGAGACCAGCAGTGTCTTGCTGCTTTAGGAAGATCCCACTTAATAAATTTCTGGGTAGCACAGGGCAGTAATGTGGGTGAAGAGGATATCAAGGAGATTGCCAGTGGCTAAAGGTTAATGGCTCAGCCCTTATAATTCAATTGTTCCTATACTTTTTTTTTTTTTTAAACAGAAGTGAAAGTCGTTCAGACACATCTGACTCATTACGACCCCATGGCATGGAATTCTCCAGACTGGAATACTGGAGAGGGGAGCCTTTCCCCTCTCCAAGGGGAGCTTCCCAACCCAGGAATCGAACCCAGGTGTCCCTCACTGCGGGCAGATTCTTTACCAGCTGAGCCACCAGGGAAGCCCTTTTGACAGAAAGCTTCTTATTAAAGGCTTGTGGCCTTAAACCAACAAGTGAAGTGAAGTGAAGTGAAGTCAAGTCACTGAGTCCTGTCCAACTCTTTGAGACTCCAAGGACTGTAGCCTACCAGGCTTCTCTGTCCATAGGATTTTCCAGGCAAGAGTACTGGAGTGGGTTGCCCTTTCCTTCTCCAGGGGATCTTTCCGACCCAGGGATCCAACCCAGGTCTCCCGAACTGCAAGCGGACGCTTTACCCTATGAGCCACCAGGGAAGCTGTGATTTGTTTTCTTGTTTGTACCCACAAGTACAGAAGCCTAATCAGTAACAGCTAGAATCCTAATCTAGCTGGGTAGAATCCTAACCCTGGAGAGCTAGAATCCTATCTAATCCTCCTGCATAGCTAGAAGTTTTAAAGGAGACATGTTCTAGAAATGATTGGACATATTTGACATCAAGAATCAGAGGCCTAAAGTTACAGACACCTGGAGAACAGGAACCAGAGCTGTTGACATCTGNGAGAGCTAGAATCCTAATCTAATCTTCCTGCATAGCTAGAAGTTTTAAAGGAGACATGTTCTAGAAATGATTGGACATATTTGACATCAAGAATCAGAGGCCTAAAGTTACAGACACCTGGAGAACAGGAACCAGAGCTGTTGACATCTGATAACGCTTGATATATGTTAATAAAACATCCAAGTCCTGCATGCCTGGGGGCTCACTGTAATGTTTGTACTGAGCAGAATGAATGTTGCTGCTTGTTGGAACTCAGGCCTTTGAGCCCAGGGTCCTTGGCATCCTCTACATCTGAAAGTGTTCTTGAACTTCAGTACTGTTTCACTTACAGCAACAGAATTTGTCTGGGAAAACATCTAACAAGCCACGGTAAGAAACATCTCAGTCCAGCTATACCGCCTGCCTTCTCTCGGCCCCAAGTTATCTGATCTTGCTCTTGCTAGTGAGGCGTGTCGATGAAGTCAAACCTGAGTGTGTGCTTTGCTTTCGAGCCCCAACTGATGACAGCCGTGCCCGGTTGATTTAATGCGCTGGGGGCAGATAAAGGCGAGGATTTGCAATGTTAGAAGTGTCTTCCCAGGTGAGAAGACAAAGATTGCTGACACGCCTCTTTCTCACAGCCCGGGTGCCCATCCCGGGCCTGGAAGCACATCAAAGGCCACGCTTACCTTCTTTTTATGCTCTGGGTCTGACTCTCTCCCTCTCTGATTGCATGCCCGCGCTCCTCAGGAGTTGAACAATGGAGCTATTATGCTCTTGGGAGAAGGAGCCTTACCTCAAAGGCCAGGTGCCGGGGGTAAGTTTCCTTGTGTCCAATGACGGTGTGGTAAATGGTTCAGGCTTCGTTTTTCTTTCTCTCCCTCTCTGTTTTTTTCAGTCTTTACTGTCAGGCTGCCAGGCCCTGGCCCTGAGCCCGTATCAGCACAGGGCATCTAGCTGTGTTACAAACTCGGGTTCATTGTCTTCCACACTCTCCCAACCTAGGATCTGATTGTATTTCTGTCTCCTTATCAGTGCTAAGGAGCAAGGGCAAATCAGCTTCAGTAAAAACTGAACTGCAGTCCCAAAGTTCCCATTTCATCACCTGAATCCAGTTGTTTTCTATTGCTGCTTGGTTTGGATGAGGTGAAGGTGATTATAAGAACAAGGAAGGAGGACAGTGATATGATTTTTACCTTTGAGTGACAAGGCTGAACACTGCCACTGGCCGTCTCATTAGCTCAATCAAAACTTAGCAAGGGAAAACAAGAAAACAAATCACAAGTGGATGGCAGTGAGTTCTGGCTGGCCTGCGGGACAGGTGTCTGCTATGAAATGATGACTGTATCTCCCAGAATGTTTTCACTTAGCGTTGATGCTGATAATGATAGCCAGTATTGTTACAGTTGTCTTAAAACACTGTCTGAAGCACATTATGTATATTATCTCACAAAAGTGAATGTGTCAGTCCCTCCATCGTGCCCGACTCTATGCGACCCCATAGACTGTAGCCTGCCGGGCTTCCCTGTTCATAGAATTCTCCAGACAAGAATACTGGATTGGGTAGCCATTTCCTTCTCCAGGGCATCTTCCCCACCCAGGAATTGAACCCATGTCTCCAGCATTGTAAGCAGACTGTACCATCTGAGCCGCCAAGGAAGCTACAACAGCCTTGGCAAAATAGTCGTGTTGATTACAAGTGATTGAAGAAGACTTGGGAGGTTGGCTAGACTAACATCACAATAGTCCCAAGCTAAAACGCAGCGGCTGAGATCTGTTTCTTACCAAAAGTCACCCTCTTGACCTCTCTGTTTGAATGGGAACCTCTCACCTCCACTGGCTGTTTAAGGAGAATCAGTGCTCCAGACAGTAACAAAAGCACTTCAGGATAGAATGTACATGGATTAAGGTCCAGGTATTCTCACAAAATCTACCCTGCAGGGACTTGGTTGCTTCACCAACCTGTCGAGCATGACCAGCCTAAGTAGCTGGGTCTCTCCCATCTCACCAGGTGTTTCAGGCAATTGAAGAACTCTGGGAGACAGTGGTATTAGCTAGCAGGGTGCAAGACGTGGTCACTCGCTGACCTGCTTCGTTCAGTTCATCCCTGGGGGCTAGTCTGTAGGGCTGCTGGGCCTTCATGACTGACAATCCCCTGAACTGTATGCATGTGTGAGGATGCCCCACCCACATTCTACCACCACTTTTGCTTTGGAGTCCCTTCTAGGCACAGAAAACCATTATATTGGGCTGAAAACTATAGATTCATCTTTGTGATCAACTCTGATTACAGCCAGAGTCCTCAATTACTCAAGATTCAGAGTTTAGCCCAAAGGCCACTTCTGTGGCTTGTGGAAAGGAGAATGGCCTCATGTTCAAGTTTTTCAAACTCATGGTTTGAGAGGGGTGAGTATGAGTTGGGGACGTGGGCTTATGAACAGGTGGTCAGGGCACAAAGCCTCCTCTGGCTCCTTCTCCACCCCTGTTTCTGCTGAATAGTTCTGGGTTATGTCTCCCTGTCACTCCATACACAGTGTTCCTCTGGGCTCCTTGGAACCAGCAGAAGAGTTAACCAGACAGATCCTTTAGCGTGCTATCTCATTACGATCCTTTAGCGTGCTTTCTCACACAGATGCATGCCCCTCTCTCTCAGACATATTCTGTTATTCACATACAGTCACACACACACACACACACACACACATACACACACACACACACACTTACCCTCTTCTCCTTCTAACAAATAGTTCAGTTCAGTTCAGTTCAGTTCAGTCGCTCAGACTCTTTACGACCCCATGAATCGCAGCACGCTAGGCCTCTCTGTCCATCACCAACTTCCGGAGTTCAAACAAATATTTACTCTCTCATATATACTCACACACACATACACACACACACACAGATAGATACACAAGCTCATCTCCATCTATTTCCTGCTTGGACCACGTTTACTGTTTCTCACACACACTCATACACATGTATATACTGACACACATGTTCACACTCCCTTTTCAGACACACATCCAGGTGTTTCTCACACAGAACACACTTCTCAAACACCTACATAAACAAAACCAGTATATAACATCCTTGTACTCAGCAGACATTATTTGGGGAGAGGTGGAAGGATATTTTATATCACAATTTAGCTATGGTTTTTCCAGTAGTCATGTATGGATGTGAGAGTTTCTTTATGAAGGCTGAGCATTGAAGAACTTATGTTTTTGAATTGTGGTGTTGGAGAAGACTCTTGAGAGTCCCTTGGACTGCAATGAGATCAAACAAGTCAATCCTAAAGGAAATCAACACTGAATATTCATTGGAATGCCTGATGCTGAAGCTGAAACTCCAGTACTTTGGTCACCTGATGTGAAGAGATGACTCATTAGAAAAGACCCTGATGCTGGGAAAGACTGAAGGCAGGAGGAGAAGGGGACGACAGAGGATGAGATGGTTGGATGGTATCACCGACTTGATGGACATGAGTTTGAACAAGCTCCAGGAGATGGTGAAGGACAGGGAAGCCTGGTGTACTGTAGTCCATGGGGTCACAAAGAGTCAGACATGACTGAATGAATGAACAACAAAAGTACTTAAAATTAAAGATGAGATTCTTGTTCATAAAAATCCTTCAGGAATTTGGGGATGCTCTTTACATTCCCCATCTTTTCCTTTCTACTCCCCTCTCTTCTTTCTCCCTTTCATCTGTAAATACCAAGTCATATCCAGGTAAGAACTATTTAGCTATCGATTTGTTCCTTAATCTTCTACCTCCAGGGTCTTCACTGCTATTCACAGTAGCTTTAATTATATTCATATCTCCAAAATTAAAAAAAAATACTTGAATCTTTATGAAGCTTAGTATTGCAATATCAAATAATTCTCAGTATTGATAAGTAGCATTAATTAATCATGAATTATGAATTCAAATTTGTAGATTAGTCTAGAAAATTATTCTACCACCAACTCTGAGAAGAGTGCAGAGTGCAGCTCAGAGAAGGCTGTTCTGCCTCTATTATTTAGCCTGGATATAGACACTGTCTATATCCTAATTCTTCACAGTAAACCTACGAATGGGCTAAGGTGATATTAAGGTTTACTGTGGCACAGACTTGATAGGAGGTAAAATTAGGTATCCATCATTTTTCATTATCTATGATATTTCCATAAGAAACAATATTAACATATTACTGCCTTTCCTTTCCACATTTGTTCTATAGGTATCCATTTCAATAATCTAGCTTTGCATTCTGCTCTTTCAACATTAAGACAGCTTATGTCATTATATAATTTTAAAAAATCTTTGTTTAGTAATTCCATAATATTCTACATATGGAAATTCCACACTTTATTTATTCTCTATAACAGATATATCCTTATGTTATCAACTTCTACTTTTATTGAAATTGACAATTTAAAAAATCAAATAAATTGTGCATGTAGCATTGTATAAGTTTAATGTATACAGTGTGTTACTTTGAAGTTTTATGTACTGTAATATGATTGCAGATGTAGAGATATTTATCATATGACATAATTATAGTACAATATTATATTCTTTATATTCAGTATACTGTGCATTAAATCTCTATACTTATTTGTTACCCACTATGAGTTTGTATGCTTAAATACCATCACCCTTAGCCCTTCGTTCCCTGGTAACCACCATTTACACTGTTTTACTCTGTTCTTTTACAGGTTGAACTTTTTCAGATCCCACCTATGAATGGTATCTCACAGTACTTGTCTTTCTCTGACTTATCTTCCTGAGCATAGTGGGCTCAGGGTCTGTCCATCCATGAGAAAGGTCTCAAATCTCCCTTTCTCATGTTGGAAGAACCAAACAGACATCTGTCCAAAAAGAACATTAGAATGGCCAACACAAAAATGATGCTCAACGTCACTAATCAACTGGGAAACGCAAATCAAAACCACAGTGAGTGATCACCTCCCATCTGTTGGAATGGCTATCATCAAGAAGACAAGAGATAACAGGTGCTGCTGAGGATGTGGTGAAAAGGGAACCCATTATAGACGGGAAGGTAAGTGTGTCCAACCAGTATGGAAAATAATCTGGAAGTCCCACAAAAAAATTAAAAACAGATCTACCATATTAATATTCATAACAGCCGAGATATGGAAGCAACCCAAATGCCCATTAACAGATGAATAGATAAAAATGATGTGGCACATATGAAATATTATTCAACTTCTACTTTTATAATAAAATAAAGTACTCTGTGATGAATAATTTTTAATATGTCTTTATGCATATCTCTAATTAAATCCATATTATAAATTCCTGGAAGAAACTATTGAGTCAAAGGATCAGCTATTTTATGCTCTTAATAGTAAATAGATTGGTTTCAGTTTATGCTTTCACCTGTAGAGTATGTGATTAATCCCTCATCAATGTTAAATAACCTTGAAAAAATACTTTTGTTGTCTTTTGAACTTTTGTTGTCTTTTTGAATAAATCCTAGGAAGAGAAATAAAAATGTAGAAACATGCATGGATAGATTTTGAATTAACATGATATCATTTTTTATTTCAATTGAAGTACAGTATGAGCATCTGTTTGGCTGACAAATAGATATGATTAAAAAATAAACAATACTTGATTATAGTAGATTCAATGTCAAAATAGCAACATTTGGTTGTAAAGTCCTTGTAATCTCATTACCTGTCCACCGACATACTGGTTATATTAACCTGCTTTTTCTGATACAAAAATATGGCTTTTGTATGGTTTAATTTGTTTTTGGAGAAAACACACTTTATGTAAATAAAAACTCAGAAACATAGCATAAGAGAGCATAGGAACAACATAAACAGTAATTTAAAATCTGATATAAACGATTGAGATTTGGAAAAAATGTTCAAGAAAATGAAATTGTGGTTGTCAGTTTCCTAGAAAATTTTGTTCCTATGGGTGAACTAAAACATCAGAATTACATTTTCCAACAGAAGAAGTACATTTTACAGCTTATATAAAGGGTGAGAGTTCCATTCTACAATTACATACTCCAGTTCCATTATGGTAATTGTATCTCTAAAATGTAATAAGAAGAATTTGCTCTGTTTATAAGCCTTGGGAGCAATTTCAAGTTCCTACTAATGGCTACGACTTACAGGGCAAAATTTAAACCTGAAGTGAAAGTGATTTATATGATTCTCATATATAGGCTAGTTTCATAGATTTCTGTGACTTAGTTACAGTGACCTATAACTTGGGTGAAAATCACCTACAAATGTACACACACACATATATATACATAGCTGTTAAAATAAAACTAGACAACATAATTTAACCACAAAATTCACAGTTTTAAAAACTAAGACAGTTCCAATTATTTAACCACAGAAATGCAGAATAATTTAACCACATATAATACATATATAACCAGAAATATTAATTTAATATTTGTATCTAAAACAGTTCATATTGTAAAAAGGTCATTATTAATTTTAATTGGAGGATAATTGCTTCACAATGTTGTGTTGATTTTTCTGCCATATGACAATGTCAATCAGCGATAAGAATACATATATCCCCACTCCCCTGAGCCTCCCTCCTATTCACCCCAATACCATATCTCCTGACTACAACATTAATCCCAGACTTGATGATGATAATTTATTGTAGCTGCATGTGCTTAGCTAGTCTGGTTTGTCCCTATGCTCTTTCTTCTGCAATAACGATATTTTTCACTTTTTTCAGAAACTTTAAGACATCAATAATTTTATTAAAACATGATAGTTCAGTTAAGTGGAACGATGATACTAAATAAGTTTGTTTACCATGAACACTTAATCTTGCCTAAAGGGAAATTGTTNACTTGATGATAATAATTTATTGTAGCTGCATGTGCTTAGCTAGCCTGGTTTGTCCCTATGCTCTTTCTTCTGCAATAACGATATTTTTCACTTTTTTCAGAAACTTTAAGGCATCAATAATTTTATTAAAACATGATAGTTCAATTAAGTGGAACGATGATACTAAATAAGTTTGTTTACCATGAACACTTAATCTTGCCTAAAGGGAAATTGTTTATGGGAATAACATTAAATGAGAAAAATAATAGCAGTGCTGTGCTATCCAGATTGTCTCTGTGTCACTGTTTTGATGTCTCTGAAATGATGAAATATAGAATTGGGGGGGGGGTGACTTTCAAGCTGGTTCTACTTGGGTTCAATGGTAATTAAATAAGCTATCTTCTATCCAACCGCAATATCATGTTTGGCAGCATGCTCATAATAGATACTAGTTAAATGACACAGTGGATGCTATATAGAACTCTATTGCTGTGAAACAGTATTACAACTTAATGGCTTAAAAACCACACATTTATCATCACAGTTTCTATGGGTCAGGATCCTGGGCACATTTTTCCAAGGTTGTTTCTTCAAGGTCACAAAGCTACCATGAAAGTGTTGACTGGGGCTTCAGTCTCATCTGAGGTTTGACTGGGGAAGGATTCATTGGGGAAGGATTCAATTCCATGCTCACACCATTCTTGATGTAATTCAGTTCCCTGTAATTGTAGGACTCAAGAGCTTGTTTCATTGAGGATCTCAGTTGGAAGCCATTGCAGGCTCGAGACTGCCTTTAGCTCCTGGAGACTGCCCCTCATTTCCTGCTCTGTGGAGTCCCCCAACATGATCATTTTCTTCTTAAAAGCCCACATGGAATAGAGAGACTCAATCAAGATGGATGATACAGGTTTATATAATGCAATCATGTTAACTA
>SJYA01007459.1:0-18293 GCA_006410615.1 Neotragus moschatus
ATTTTAAAACTATTTTTAGCTGGTGCAATTAGAGTGGGTTCAAGATCTAGTGCTTTTTCCACTATTTTGGTAGGTGCACACTTTAGAAGTTATGATTCCTTGTACTATCCAGATTACTGGGGATGAGGGAAGGGAGACTGTGGGTTAAGGACATATATGAGTCTTGGCCAAGTTTTGGTTCTAGGTGATAAGTCTATACATTTTGGTATGTCCTCTATCAAGAACATTGGTGCCTAAAAATGCAATTAGAACCAAGTTCAAGTTGGTTTTCTGCAGTTATTAACAGCACTAGTTTGGATTTGGTTTCTAGTACAACCTTCTCCATGCTGTCTCATTCAAAGCCTCCTCCTCCTCACTGCGTCTTCTGCTTGCGTGTGCACAGGAGTTCCAGTATTTTCCACTGCAGCTTACAGAAACTGAATTCATACTACTGTGAGCTAAACTTTAAGTTAAAATGGACTATTCATTACAAACAGTTTCAAAAGACTCACTAAAGTCAGGCATGGCTTGATAGAAATGTTCCCAAAATGCCTTTGGAATTGGGTTACTCTTTTGCCAGCTCAGATCTTCTCTTACAGAAAATGATGCCACTCTTAAGTGGGCTCTGCCCATGTGGTCCAAAGAGNTTCAAAAGACTCACTAAAGTCAGGCATGGCTTGATAGAAATGTTCCCAAAATGCCTTTGGAATTGGGTTACTCTTTTGCCAGCTCAGATCTTCTCTTACAGAAAATGATGCCACTCTTAAGTGGGCTCTGCCCATGTGGTCCAAAGAGGGGTCTCTGAAGATCTAGACTTATATTGTAGCAACCAACAGTAGAGGGAAGAGGAGATCACATTCCTATTCAGTTCTGTTCAGTCGCTCAGTTGTGTCCGACTCTTTGTGACCCCATGAATTGCAGCATGCCAGGCCTCCCTGTCCATCACCAACTCCTGGAGTNTTCAAAAGACTCACTAAAGTCAGGCATGGCTTGATAGAAATGTTCCCAAAATGCCTTTGGAATTGGGTTTCTCTTTTGCCAGCTCAGATCTTCTCTTACAGAAAATGATGCCACTCTTAAGTAGGCTCTGCCCATGTGGTCCAAAGAGGGGTCCCTGAATATCTAGACTTATATTGTAGCAACCAACAGAAGAGGGACGAGGAGATCACATTCCTATTCAGTTCCGTTCAGTCGCTCAGTTGTGTCCGACTCTTTGTGACCCCATGAATTGCAGCATGCCAGGCCTCCCTGTCCATCACCAACTCCTGGAGTTCACTCAGACTCACGTCCATTGAGTCAGTGATGCCATCCAGCCATCTCATCCTCTGTCGTCCCCTTCTCCTCCTGCCCCCAATCCCTCCCAGCATCAGACTTTTTTCCAATGAGTCAACTCTTTGCATGAGGTGGCCAAAGTACTAAAGTTTCAGCTTCAGCATCATTCCCTTCAAAGAAATCCCAGGGCCTTTAGAATGGACTACAGACGTTAAACATCCTNTCCCCTTCTCCTCCTGCCCCCAATCCCTCCCAGCATCAGACTTTTTTCCAATGAGTCAACTCTTTGCATGAGGTGGCCAAAGTACTAAAGTTTCAGCTTCAGCATCATTCCCTTCAAAGAAATCCCAGGGCCTTTAGAATGGACTACAGACGTTAAACATCCTTGTTTTGACCACATGCACATCATGAGGGTAAGACTTCAGGGTCAGCCTGCCTGAACCAAAGTTGCCAAAAGTGAAAGCTTTGGGATGAGATGATTCTCTAAAGGAAGTAAAAGAAAGAGNTCCCCTTCTCCTCCTGCCCCCAATCCCTCCCAGCATCAGACTTTTTTCCAATGAGTCAACTCTTTGCATGAAGTGGCCAAAGTACTAAAGTTTCAGCTTCAGCATCATTCCCTTCAAAGAAATCCCAGGGCCTTCAGAATGGACTACAGACGTTAAACATTCTTGTTTTGACCACATGCACATCATGAGGGTAAGACTTCAGGGTCAGCCTACCTGAACCAAAGTTGCCAAAAGTGAAAGCTTTGGGATGAGATGATTCTCTAAAGGAAGTAAAAGAAAGAGGATGCTTAAAAGACAAATCTCTAGATATCTTTTCACAGCATTTTTTACAGTGTATTTCAATTTTCTATTGCTTTCATTTAAGCCAAGTCTAGCATGTTGCATTNCCTGAACCAAAGTTGCCAAAAGTGAAAGCTTTGGGATGAGATGATTCTCTAAAGGAAGTAAAAGAAAGAGGATGCTTAAAAGACAAATCTCTAGATATCTTTTCACAGCATTTTTTACAGTGTATTTCAATTTTCTATTGCTTTCATTTAAGCCAAGTCTAGCATGTTGCATTCATATATCTCTTTATCATTTATTCACCCAACACATTTGTTGAGCATTTACTATATGATAGTAACTCTACTAAATCCGGAGGACACAGTGATGAATAAAGTAGATAGGGTTTCTGGCCTCACAGAATCTACAGTTCATGGTGGAGAGAGACATAGAAAAAATATAAGCTATATGGAGCGATATAAGTTTCTAAGGTCCTCAGGAAGCCTAGGACAGAGAGTTTTAAGGTACTTGAGGAAATTGGAAGACTTTCTCAAGTAAGGCATAGTTAGAGGTATAATTACATAGATATAGACTTCAATAAATGCTCCCTAAATGAGAAAGTAAGTAGCCACTTTGGGCACTGTTTTTGATTCCTATCATAGTATCTTGTGATGTAGGTCTTTTTATTTTGCAGAAGGCTTCCACATTAATTTGCTCACCTAGTACATGTGTATGTGTGTATACATTTATATATGTATATATTTATATACACATATACAGCATCTAACTATGTAGCATCCCTTATCCACTTTTGAGGAATATATACATTTTTAAGGAAGTTTAGAAGACCTGTTAGTGCAGACAGATAAGAATCTGCCTGCAATGCAGAAAACCTGGGTTCATTTCCTGGGTTGGGAAGATCCCCCTGGAGAAGGGAATGGCAACCCACTCTAGTACTCTTGCCTGGAGAATCCCATGGACAGATCATGGAGTTGCAAAGAGTCAGACATGACTGAGCAGCTAGTACTTTCACGGTATGCACAACCTTCATGACTTGTCATTTTGGGGGCTTCCTAGGTGACTCAATGGTAAAAGAATCCATCTGTCAATGCAGGAAATTCAGGAGATGTGGTTTCAATCTCTGGGTCAGGAAGATCCCCTGGGGTAGGAAATGGCAACCCTCTCCAGTATTCTTGCCTGGAAAATTCCATAGACAGAGGACTTTGGCAGGCTGCAGTCCACAGGGCTGAAAGGAGTTGGACACGACTGAGAACACACATGCATGCAGAGAGAAGACCCATGAGATAAGAATGCCCAGCAGGTCCGGGAGACTGCATCTAGATGAAGCTGATTTAGTGATCAGGGATTTCAACATAAAGGATCATGTTGCAAAGCAAATGGTTAAGATGCTCTGCTGCTGCTGCTGCTCAGTTGCTCCAGTCATGGCTGACTCTGTGTGACCCCATAGACGGNTGACTGAGAACACACATGCATGCAGAGAGAAGACCCATGAGATAAGAATGCCCAGCAGGTCCGAGAGACTGCATCTAGATGAAGCTGATTTAGTGATCAGGGGTTTCAACATAAAGGATCATGTTGGAAAGCAAACGGTTAAGATGCTCTGCTGTTGCTGCTGCTGCTCAGTTGCTCCAGTCATGTCCGACTCTGTGTGACCCCATAGATGGCAGCCCACCAGGCTCCTGCGTCCCTGGGATTCTCCAGGCAAGAACACTGGAGTGGGGTTGCCATTTCCTTCTCCAATGCATGAAAGTGAAAAGTGAAAGTGAAGTTGCTCAGTCATGTCTGATTCTTCATGACCCCATGGACTGCAGCCCACTAGGCTCCTCCACCCATGGGATTTTCCAGGCAAGAGTACTGCAGTGGGGTGCCACTGCCTTCTCCAAAGATGCTCTGAGCCCCTTGAAGTTTTTAAGCTAGGAAACAACAGCTTCACCCTTTAGAAAATTCATTTGACTATAGCATGGAGATGAAGTGCAAGGGAGTAGGTGTCAGGAGTAAAGACAGTGAGATCAGACAGTCTCTAGTGAGACTCCCCCCTGAAAAGGGAACCCTCCTACACTGTTGGTAGGAATGTAAATTGGTATAGCCATTATGGAGAACAGTAAAAGGTTTCCTAAAAAAACTAAAACGAGAGATACCATATGATTCAACAATCCCATTCCTGAGTATATATACAGAGAAAACCTTAATTCAACAGGATAAATACACTCCAACCGGTCCCATCACTCCATGGGAAGTAGATCGAGAAACAGAGGAAACAGTGTCAGATTTTATTTTTGGGGGCTCCAAAATCACTGCAGATGGTGATTGCAGCCATGAAATTAAAAGACACTTACTCCTTGGAAGAAAAGTTATGACCAACCTCGATAGCATATTCAAAAGCAGAGACATTACTTTGCTGACTAAGGTCCGTCTAGTCAAGGCTATGGTTTTTCCAGTAGTCATGTATGGATGTGAGAGTTGGACTGTGAAGAAGGCTGAGTGCTGAAGAATTGATTCTTTTGAACTGTGGTGTTGGAGAAGACTCTTGAGAGTCCCTTGGACTGCAAGAAGATCCAACCAGTTCATCCTGAAGGAGATCGGCCTTGGGATTTCTTTGGAAGGAATGATGCTGAAGCTGAAACTCCAGTACTTTGGCCACCTCATGCGAAGAGCTGACTCATTGGAAAAGACTCCGATGCTGGGAGGAGTTGGGGGCAGGAGGAGAAGGGGACGACAGAGGATGAGATGGCTGGATGGGGTCACGGACTCGATGGGCGTGAGTCTGAGTGAACTCCGGGAGTTGGTCATGGACAGGGAGGCCTGGCGTGCTGCGACTCATGGGGTCGCAGTCGGACACGACTGAGCGACTGAACTGAACTGAACATTCACTGAAGCTCTATTTACATGTATGGCTGAGTTCAGTTCTTTCACTGTTCACCTGAAACTGTCACAGCATTGTTAGTCAGCTATACCCTAATACAAAACAAACAAACAAAATTTTTGTTTTATTTTTAAGGTGATTCAATTCATATATATAATGGAATAGTACTCAGCCATAAAAAGAAGCGGGCTTCCTGGGGGCTTAGATGGTAAAGAATCTGCCTGTAATGCAGGAGACCTGGATTTGATCCCTGGGTTGGGAAGATCCCTTGGAGGAGGGCATGGAAATCCAACATTCTTGCCTGGAGAATCCCACAGACAGAGGAACCTGGCGGGCTACAGTCTATGGGGTCACAAACAGTTGGACATGACTGTACGACTAAGCACATTAAAAAGAAGAAAATAATGCCACTTGCAGCAACCTGGATGAACCTAGAGATTGTCATTCTGAGTGAAATCAGACACAGAAAGACAAATATCATATGATACTGACTGGTTACATGTGGAATCTACAAAATGGTACAAATGAACCTATTTACAAAACAGAGTCACAGATGTAGAAAATTCTTATAGTTATAAAAAGTGTAACTGGGATGAAGGATAAATCGGAAAATTGGGATTGACATATACACACTGCTACATGTAAAATGATAACCAGTACAGAGCTTCCTAGGGTGGTGCTAGTGGTGAAGAATCTGCCTGCCGATGCAGGAGATATGAGAAACGGGTTCAGTCCCTAGGTTGGGAAGATCTCCGGGAGAAGGGCATAGCAACCCACTCCAGCATTCTTGCCTGGAGAATCCCATGGACAGAGAAACCTGGCCGGCTACCGTTCATAGGGTAGCACAGAGTTGGACGCAACTGAAGCGACTTAGCACACACCCATACAGAGCTACTGTATCACAGAGGGAAGTCTACTCAGTACTCTACAATGACCTATATGTATGTAGATTCCTGAGAGTCCTTTGGGTAGCAAGGAGACCAAACCAGTCAATCTTAAGGGAAATCAATCCTGAAGACTCACTGGAAAAACTGATGCTGAAATTGAAGCTCCCGTATTTTTATCATCTGATGTGAACAGATGACTCACTGGAAAAGTCCCTGATGCTGGGAAAGATTGAGGGCAGAAGGAGAAGAGGGTGTCAGAGAATGAGATGGTTGGATGGCATAGCCAGTGCAATGGACATGAACTTAGGCAAACCTAGGGAGATGGTGAGGGACAGAGAGGCCTGGCCTGCTGCAGTTCACAGGGTCGCAAAGAGCTGGACATGGCTGGGCAATTGAAAATAATGTATATGTATAACTGATTCACTTTGCTGTTCGTATGAAACTAACACAACATTACAAATCAGCTAAAATCCAATAAAAATTGGTAAAAATAAATAGACCCCCTGAATGAATGAATGAGTATATGGTCACTTTGGGCTATATAATTATTTTTGTATTATAAGTGATAAAAATATTAGTTTATTTAAGGTTTTCATTTTGTAGCACACCTTCACATTTAAGTATTTAACATTTTTTAGATTGGTAATGTCAGCGCACACAGCCTAAGCAATTTGCCCAAAGCCACAAAACTGATAATGTCCAGGTCTCTGGCTTCTCATTTAGGGTCCATAGGTGACCTAGGCTTTATTTCATCACTCATCATCGTTTATCTGTGCAAGATGGCAGCTTGAAGGTGTAGAAATGGGAACGTTCCCTCTTCCATTGATTTTCTGTATAACTTTTGTATTAATAAGTCACAAGTCATTTTTACTCCCTCCCAACTGTAAAGGGGGTGCTAGTAAAATTTTCTATGCTTTCAGCTCAGCAGGATAATTCTACTAATCAGATGAGAAATTGTGTGTGCAAGTGTTTTATGAATTCATTCATTCATTAAAATCTGTTAAGCGTTTATTTTATGCCAGAAACTAAACCACATATTGGGGATATATATTCACATAAGATGTAACCTCTAATCTTGGTAAACAGAACAAAGGAAAGCAATAATTAGAAAACAGTGTGTTGGGTCCTATGGTAGACACTATGAGGAGTCTTTTGTCCATGGGGTTGGGGCATGATCAGAGAGGAAGGCTTAAAGGAAGGGATACTCAAACTTTGAACACATCACTCCAAATATTCAATTCTCATTAATATTTTCAATTATTATTTGTGTTAGTTAATAATGAATTTGTATTCAGAATGTATTATTAATCTTATTATTAATCACATGAAAGGGGGTCATAAAAGAGTGTTTAGATAATTTTAGCACACAGATATGAAGAAGCTTCCTGGCAATGTGTCTTCCCACTCCTATGCAGATGGTTCCCAGCAAGAGGGCAAATTCCTTTCCAGAGGGAACCAAAATGTAGCAGCTGGCATCTGATACTTGCATAACTGTCAATTTTTTGCCCCAAATCTGCTTCCTCTGTGTACATGCTATAAATCACCTGGATTTTATTAGGAAGATATTATGCTTCTTAACAAGGTAACACCTTCAGGAGGTGAGATTGCTTGCCTCTGCCACGAGTAAATGACATTAAAAAAAAAAAAAAATAAGGTCCTCTGAGCTGGTAGCATGCTAGGATCAAATGGATTGAAATGTAGGGCAGCAAGCTCTTTTCTTCTTTTTTAAGCCAAATATTGTTTTTTTATGACCCTCTCGATTATATCTGGGCTCTGAAGGATTCTAAAATTGACATTATTGAAGCTATACGTGGTATATTCTACTTTCAAAGGGAAGTATTAGCTTGTTTGCTTGACCTCCCCTATCTCCGTTTCCTTTTTTAATCTTCCTTTCAGTTCAGTTCAGTTCAGTTCAGTCACTCAGTCATGTCCGACTCTTTGTGACCTCATGCACTGCAGCACGCCAGGCTTCCCTGTCCATCACCAACTCCCAGAGCTTGCTCAAACTCAAGTCCATTGAGTCGGTGATGCCATCCTACCAGCTGATCCTCTGTAGTCTCCTGCTCCAGTTAAGTACAGTCATTCAGCAGTGTCCGACTCTGTGACCCCAAGACCGCAGCATGTCAGGTTTCCCTGTCCATCACCAATTCCCGGAGCTTACTCAAACTCATGTCCATTGAGTCAGTGATGCCATCCAACCATCTCATCCTCTGCCATCCCCTTCTCCTCCTGCCTTCAATCTTTACCAGACTCAGGATCTTTTCCAATGAGCCAGTTCTTCACATCAGGCTGCCAAATTATTGGAGTTTCAGCTTCAGCATCAGTCCTTCCCATGAATATTCAGGACTGATTTCCTTAGGATGGACTGGTTGGATCTCTTCACATTCCAAAGGACTCTCAAGAGTCTTCTCCAGCACCACAGTTCAAAAGCATCAATTCTTTAGCACTCAGCTTACTTTATAGTCCAACTCTCACATCCATACATGACCACTGGAAAAATCTATAGCTTTGACTAGACAGAACTTTGTTGCAATAATGTCTCTGCTTTTTAATATGCTGTCTAGGTTGGTCATAGCTTTTCTTCCAAGGAGCAAGCATCTTTTAATTTCCTGGCTGCAGTCACTATCTGCAGTGATTTCAAAGACCAAAAAATAGAGTCTGTCACTGTTTCCATTGTTTCCCCACCTATTTGCCATGAAGTGATGGGACCAGATGCCATAATCTTAGTTTTCTGAGTGTTGAGTTTTAAGCCAACTTTTTCACTCACTTATTTCACTTTCATCAAGAGACTCTTTAGTTCTTCTTCACTTTCTGCCATAAGGGTGGTATCATCTGCATATCTGAGGTTATTGATATTTCTCCTAGCAATCTTGGTTCCAGCTTGTGCTTCATCCAGTGTGGCATTTGCTTGACATACTCTGCTTGTAAGTTAAATAACAGGGTGACAATATGAAGCCTTGACATACTCCTTTCCCAATTTTGAACCAGTCTGTTGTTCCATGTCTGGTTCTAACCGTTGCTTCTTGACCTGCATACAGATTTCTCAGGAGGCAGATAAGAGGGTCTGGTACTCCCATCTCTTTCAAAATTTTCCACAGTGTTTTGTGATCCACACAGTCAAAGGCTTTAGTGTACTTAATAAAACAGAAGTAGATATTTTTCTGGAATTCTCTTGTTTTTTGGATAATCCAATGGATGTTGGCAATCTGATCTTTTGTTCCTCTGCNATAAGAGGGTCTGGTACTCCCATCTCTTTCAAAATTTTCCACAGTGTTTTGTGATCCACACAGTCAAAGGCTTTAGTGTACTTAATAAAACAGAAGTAGATATTTTTCTGGAATTCTCTTGTTTTTTGGATAATCCAATGGATGTTGGCAATCTGATCTTTTGTTCCTCTGCCTTTTCTAAGTCCCCTTGAACATCTGGAATTCTTTGGTTCACGTATGTTGAAGCCTTGCTTGGAGATTTTTTTGCATTACTTTGCCAGCATATGAGATGATTGCAATTGAGCAATAGTTTGAATATTCTTTGGCATTGCCTTCCTTTGGAATTGGAACAAAAACTGATCTTTTCCAGTCCTGTAACCACTGCTGAGTTTTCCAAACTTGGTGGCATATTCAGTGCAACACTTTAACAGCATCATCCTTTAGGACTTGAAATAGATCAGCTGGAATTCCATCACCTCCACTAGCTTTGTTCATAGTGATGCTTCCTAAGGCCCAGTTGACTTCAGACTCTAGAGTGTCTGGGTGTAGATGACTGATCACACCATAGTGGTTATCTGGGGCATAAAGTTCTTTTTTGTATAGTTCTTCTGGGTATTCTTGCCACCTTTTCTTAATATCTTCTCTTTCTGTTAGGTCCATACCATTTCTGTCCTTTATTGTACTCATCTTTGCATGAAATGTTCTCTTGGTATTTGTAATTTTGGGGAAGAGATGTCTAGTCTTTCCCATTCTATTGTTTTTCTCTGTTTCTTTTCGTTGATTACTAAGGAAGGCTTTCTTATCTTTCCTTGCTTTTCTTTGGAATAGTGCATTCACATGGAGTATATCTTTCCTTTTCTCCTTTGCCTTTCATTTTTCTTCTTTTTTCAGCTATTTGTAATGCCTCTTCAGACAACAATTTTGCTTCTTTGCATTTCTTTTTCTTGGGGATGGTCTTGATCACTACCTCCTGTACAATGTCATAAACCTCCGTGCATAGTTCTACAGGCATTCTGTCTGTCATATTTAGTCCCTTGAATTTATTTGTCATTTCCAATGTATAATCACAAGGAATTTCATTTAGGTCATACCTGAATTGTCTAGTGGTTTTCCCTACTTCTTCAATTTAAGTCTGTAATTAATTTTTCAATAAAGAGTTCATGATGTGAGCCACAGTCAACTCCAGTATTCTGGCCTAGAGAATTCCATGAACTGGACTGTATAGTCCATCAGGTCACAAACCCCAGGGAATTTCACTTTGGAGACCAGTGGGATTTGATTACAGAACTTCCACAGGACTGGGGAAACAGACTCTTGGAGGGTCTTTTCCAACACCACAGTTCAAAAGCATCAGTTCTTGGTGCTCAGATTTTTTTAGAGTCCAACTCTCACATCCATACATGACTACTGGAAAAAATATAGCTTTGGCTAGACAGATCTTTGATGGCAAAGTAATGTCTCTGTTTTTGAATATGCTTCTTCACGGGATTTTCCCTACTCAGGGATAGAACCAGGTCTCCTGAATTGCAGGCAGATTCTTTACCAGCTCAGCCACCAGAGAAGCCCAAGTTTACTTACAGACTGTAATAAAAATGTATAAGAACTAATAAATAAATTTAGTAAAGTTATAGGACATGAAATCAATATAAAAACTTAGTTGCATTTCTATACGTAGAAAGAGAAATTTAAAAATCAATGACATATACCAAGATTGCAAATAAAGGAATAAGATCTAATAATAAATTTAGCCAAAGAAGTGAAAGATCCGTATACTGAAGAGTAAGATATTGATAAATTACATTGAAGAGACAAATACATCTAAAGATATTCCATGCTCATGGATTAGAAGAGGTACTATTGTTAAAAAACCCATATTACCCAAATCTGTGTACAGATTTAATAAAACTAGTATCAAAATTCCAATGGTACAGAACCCAGAAATAAGCCCTCACATATACAGTCTATTAATTTATGACAAAAGAGCCAAGACTATACAAAGGGAACAGACAGTCACTTCAGTAGATGATAATGGGAAAACTGGAGAGCCCAATACAAAGCAATGAAACTTGACCCCTCACTTACAGTATTAACAGAAATCAACTTAAAATGAATTAAAGTCTTTAATGTAGGATATGAAATCATAAAAATATAGAGACAACACCAGGATAAACTCCCTGATGTTGGTCTTGGCAAAAATATTTTGAATTTGACACCACTCGCAAAGACAACAAAAGCAAAAATAAGCAAGTGAGACTGCATCAAACTAAAAAGCTTCTGGATAGCAAAGAACACCATCAACGACATTAAAAGCCAGTCTACAGAATGGAAGAAAATATTTGCAAGTCTATAAAGGATGAATATCCAAAATATAAAGAACACATACAATTCAATAGCAAAATAAACAATATGATTAAAAACAGGCAGAGGAATTTAATAGATTTTTTTTCTCTAAATAAAACATCCAGGTGGCCAACAGGTATATGAAAGGTGTGCAACCTCATTAGCCACTTGTTATTGTTGTTTGGTCACTAAGGCATGTCTGACGCATGTCTTACTCTTTGTGACCCCATAGACCGTTGCACGTCAGGCTCCTCTGTCCTCCACCGTCTCCCAGAGTTTGCTCAGATTCATGTTCATTGAGTCAGTGATACTATCTAACTATCTCACCCTGTCACCTTCTTCTCCTGCCCTCAGTCTTTCCCAGCATCAGAGTTTTTTCCGGTGAGTTGGCTGTTCCCATCAGGTGGCCAAAATATTGGAGCTTTAGCTTCTGCTTCAGTTCTTCCAATGAGTATTCAGGGTTGACATCCTTTAGGGTTGACTGGTTTAATCTCCTTGCAGTCCAAGGGATTCTCAAGAGTCTTCTCCAGTACCACAGTTCTTCAGTTCTCAGTCTTTTTTAAATTCTTGCATCCATACTTGGCTACTGGATAAACCATAGCTTTGTTGGCAAAGTGATGTCATTAATCATTAGGAAAATGCAAACAGAAACTAGAATGGAATATCACCTCACATTTGTTAGACTGGCTATCACAAAAGAGTAAGTGATAACAAGTGCTGGTGAGAATGCAGAAAAAGGAGGCCATTGTGCACTGTTTGTGGAAACGTAAATTGGCACAGCCAATGTGAAAAATAGTATGGAGTTCCTAAAAAGAAATAAAAAATAAAGCTGCCATATGATCTAGCAATTCCAATTCTGGGAGTTAACCCAAAGCAAAACAGAATATCAAAGAAATATCTGTACCCCCATGTAACATTATTTACAATGGCTAAGATAGAAGCAACCTAAGAGTCTGCCAATGGATGAGTGAGTAACAGAGATGTGAGGTATATATGTGTCATATATTGGCAACACTATTCAGTTTTCAGAAAGAAAAGCCTGCCATTGATGGACCTTGAGAACATTATGCTAAGCAAAGTAAGTTGAACCGAGGAAGACAAACACTGCACGGTGTCAATTATATGTGAAATCTACCAAAAAAAAAAAAAAAAAGTCATCGCATAAAGAGTTGAAAAGTAGTTACCAGAAGCTTCAGAGTGGGGGAAATAGAGACTGGTACATGGGTAAATATTCAGATCTAATATGAATAAGTTCTGACAATCTGATGTATATCTACTGTATAAAATCTGATGTATCTCTGATGTATATCTGTTGTATATCTGATGTATATTGTATGTTACATCAGATTGTCAGAACTTATTCATATTACAAAAGTGTACACTTTAAATATCATATAGTGTAATACATCAGTTATAGCTCAATAAAGCCAAAATTAAAAAAAAAATAAGGTTAATGGGTTTGGGAGTGAGGGAGATTCAGAGGAAATTGATATAAGTTAATATGGTCTTTTATTTTGAAATACTAATTGGCAACCCTAATGATAATTATGAAGATGATGAAGATGTTAAAACAACTGTGATTTTATAGGATGTTGAATATAATAAAACAACAATAGGGAAATAAGTATTTCTGTCTTATTACATTCTACCTTCCAGTGTATCTTTGCAATCTCATTTCTCATATAAAAATTTCCACTCATCTCAATTCTCTAGGTAACTAAAAAAAGTGAATCATTGGTGGTTTCAACATTCTGTTATTTATGTTAAAAATGCTTAGACAAGTCTAAGGGCATCTTTCTTTCTAAAAAACTAAATATATATTAAATATTTAACCTCTCACGAATATGTGCTTTTCAAATAACATTTGTTTTATGACTTGAGCAAAAACCACCACTTCAAATATATATCCTAAGTACAACTTTTTGAAAATGTTGCAGGCAGTTGTATGCATCAAATTATACCAGGATTCACAAGGTTGACAGTAGCAAAATGTGGCTTGAGGCAGCTATGAGTTATAGCAAGATTTCAGTATATGAAAGTCAAGGTCACTGTTGAAAATCAGGCTTAGAAAGCCTCTGCTCTAAATTAGAATATTAAACTTGGAAACTGCAAATGAAGTATAGGATGGATCCCAAATTAGAGTTACTAAGTAAGGAGAAAATACTAGCAAGAGGAAAAAGAATCACCTGTTTCTTCTTTCAACAATGCAAACAAGAAGTAAAACGATTAAACACTGTTAAGGTCAGCCTTTAAGGATTAACTTTTGACAGAACAAAAAAGAAAGAAAAATATTTAGTAAACAGAAAATAAATGTTATATCATTTTTCAATGTAAAAGTAGTTACAGTTAGCAGAAGACAGAAAGCAGCAGGGGAGGAGATAAAACAGAAAGAAGAGAGTAATCATATTTTCATCTCAATGAGGCAAAACCAAAAAGATAATATAAAATTTATGGCTTGGGAAAGAAACAGAAATAGAGTAATAACTCAAAATTACAGATAAACAGAAAGAAAAGGTGAATTATCACCATCAAAGGCCAAAGACAATAAATAATGTCTTTTAAAAAAGTATTAGTGAAAATACAGAATTGACTAGCAGGAGACAAAACAAAATGTTTAAAAGGGAAAATAGAAAGGAGAAGAAGGGACAGAGAGGAGGAGGGAGTGGGAAACCGGATAAAGTGAAGAAAGCATCTAAAGAAAATGGAATGATGGGCTCTTAAGGGAGAGAGCAATACATGAAGGGGTCATAGGGTCAAAGGAAAATCATGGCTTGCATGTTATTTTTTCTCCTTTCCTTTGTGAAACACTCCGCATCTTAAATCCTTTATGAAGAGAAACGTTGCATTCCTTCTCAACTGAACTGAGAAAGAGATGATGAAGATACAGGAGGGAGAATGAAACTGACTTCAGAGAAAGGCTGCAGCTGGTTAACAACACCCCAGTGGATGGAGAGAGGTTGGACATCAAAGCCCAGGAAGAGGACTCATTTTCATGTGGGGGAAAGGACGCCTCTTGAAGTGAGACCTGAAGGAGCGAGACAAGACAGGTGCAGGTTTTAGCAGCACCAGTACTTCCCTCTTCTGTCTTGTTACTCTTGTTACTAAAACAAAGTGGCATTGACATTTCGCACAGTTGAAGGAAACCAAGACTCAGGGAACAATGTGACTAAGCCAGGGTCTCTCTCTGTGAAGAGTCAGATCTTGAATTTTTTTCCCAGTGCAATGTTCTTCCCCTCCATGTTGCTTCCACCAGAATTTATATGACCAAGTATAAGCTTCTTTTCTTTTCTTTGACATGTGGCATGTGGGATCTTAGTTCCCCAACGAAGGATGGAACCCACACCCCTGCCTTGGAAGCATGGAGTCTTAACCACTGGTCCACCAGAGAAGTCCCAAGTGCAATCTCTTAACAACCTTAAAGTCCTCTGCATATTTCCTTCTTAGCTCTTTTTCTTTGTAATATCTCCTCAGGGACATACAATCAGACTAATTCATCTGAAGCCTTTGAAAGAAACCTGTCTACATTACCGTGTTTCTAAAAAATGCAAAAAGGAATGCTAGTTTCTATGCCTGTGCCCGGAGACAATTTTAGAACGAGAGAAAATCAGCTCAGTGAGAGCCTCTGGGGAGCCTCGATTTCTGATATTAAAAGGAAACTGATTTCTCCGGATCTCCTGTGTTTCGGACTTCAGCTTTTATTATTTTATTGCTACCAACCTAGAAAAAGAGAAAAGAATAACACCATGCCATTCTGGAAATAAGTGACCTAATTTCAACCTTAGAAGAAAAGGAGAAATAAGAAGGCAGAGGGCAAAAAATATCTGCAGGAAGAACCGATTGGTTCTGGTTCAGAATTAAGGTACATTAGCGAAATCCTCTTGTGGCAGGGTCTGAAAAGGTAAGGTACAGAATGAATGACTGGGTGCATGCAAGCTTTTGGTAGAGTCCGGAGAAGAATCAAAATGCACTCAGCTCACTGCACCTGTAGCTTGTGTCTGGTCAAGCCATGCAATTCCAAATTCAGCAAACGAATGCTGGAAGCTCTAGTTCTAAGTGCAGTTTTAAATTTGGGACTCTCTCCTTGGGGTAACTCGAATCTGGCAATAAGACTCCTGGGTTTCCCAGGTGGCGCTAGTGGTAAAGATCCGGCCTGCCAATGCAGGGCACACAGGAGTCACGGGTTGGATCCCTAGGTTGGGAAGATTCCCCTGGCAGAGAATATGGCAACCCACTTCAGTATTTTTGCCTGGAAAACCCCATGGACAGAGGAGCCTGGAGACCTATAGCCCATAGGCTTGCAGAGAGTTGAACGCGAGTGAGGCCATTTGGTACGCATGCATAGCCCAATCAAGAGGCTAGTGCGGTAAGCCAGTCGTCAGTTTTCAGTCACAAAACAATAAGCAAAGACAGGTTTCTCTTCTGGGAAGAAGCAAACGCAGAGCTACAAGAGGAGAGCAATTTGCTATATTTATAAACAAAAGGGAAATACATTGAAGATTTTTCTTTAAAGCAGACACATAGGATTTTCTTTGTTATGCAGTCCTTATTATGTTGGGTCTTTGAGAGAAGGAGCTCCTTTGAGCTTTATCCCCGGGCAAGGTAGAGGGTAAGATCAGTTCTGTGGATATAAGTCAAATTTCCTCATCTGTGATGCAGGATAACACAACCTTTGTTACAGAGTTTGTGAGGGTTGAGTGAACCTAGTTAAGGTCCTGACACAGAGAGAGGAGTTTGAAAGTTGCTTCTTTTCCTTCCGTAAATGCCATAAACCATGGCAAAACATTTATATTTCTGGCATATTTCTGGGGGAAAAAACTGTATGAATAAAAAGGTAAACATAAGGAAAAGACTGAAAAATAATCCAAGGAGATGAGTAAAAGGAATATAGCAAGGTGTATTCCTTTTAAATCTGTAATTTTAGAGATTTCCTTACACCAAAAAATTCTGATGTAAAGGAATATATATCCTGATATGTTCAAAAATAGGAAAGTGAAAGTGAAAGTCAATCATTTGTGTCCACTCTTTGTGACTCCATGGACTGTAGCTCGCCAAGCTCCTCTGTCCATGGAATTCTCCAGGCAAGATACTGAAGTGGGTTGCCCTTCCCTTCTCCAGGGGATCTCCCCGAGCCAAGGACCAAATCCAGGTCTCCTGTATTACAGATGGATTCTTTACTATCTGGACCCCCAGGACTAGTTACTATTTTGTAAAAGTCAAATCTTATGTTCAAATATTTCTAGCTTTCCATTTTCCCCCAACTCTTGATCATTTGTTTGACTTTTCACTTAAGTTCCTTCCTAACTTTAGATCTTTACTTGCCTGTGACCTTGGGAAGTTTCTTTGTGACCTTGGAAGGGCAACTTACCAAATCGGGCAGGTGGTGTGCTTCCTATCTTAGTCCCGCTGTCTTTTCTCATCCTCTCAGGAACCCCTCACACAGACAACATTATAATCCTCATTTTACAAAAGAAGAAATTTTCATTTAAAACAATATTGCTATTGAAGGGAACTTCCTCAGAGATCTACTGGTTAAGAATCTGCTTAGCAATGTAAGAGACATGGGTTAGATCCTGAGTCGGGGATCTAGGCTCTTATATGTCATGGGGCAGCCTGTGAACCACAGTGAAGATCCCACATGACACAATGAAGAACTTGATGCAATCAATTACAAAAAAAAAAAAAAGAACATTGCAATTTGAGTGGACTTTGGGCATGCCTTGCCTGGCTTTGGATCTTGGTCCGCTATTTACTTGATACGTGATTTTGAGCAAGTCATTTGCCCTCAGATTCCTGTAAAATGGAAATAACATCTGTACTTATTGAATATAATTATTTTAAGTCTGAAAGAGAATAATGCTTGTTATGTGCTTATTGTAGCACATTTCACTAAAGGAACTTATAATAAATTTTAGCTATAATTACTGCTATTAAAGATATTTAGTAAATAGCAGAACCTCTTGTAAAAAGCATGCAAGCCTGTCTCCAGGGCCAAAATTCTCCACCATTAGGGTGTTCACCCCTCAAGTCTTGTGTTATTTTATAAATTGAAGACAAACTGCCATAGTCTTTGTGAGGCAATTATTAAAGCTTAAAATATGATCAGGAATTTTATTTAAGAAATGTCAAAGTGTCAGAACTTCAAGGTGTAAATATTTTATTCTTCCTATAATTGAAATTGAAGGTTGGATATATATGATTTGCAAATAAAATAAAAGTACACATAGAGTGATTTAACACAAGCATCTTCAATAATGAAAATGGTAAGAAAGTGTCCTTCCTTGCAAGGATAATGAACAATTTACAGGAGAAGTAAATAAAAGTGGCTGATCATTAAAGTCTTAGCAATAAGCTGCCTGTGATAAAAAAAAAGAAGAAAAGAACTTATTAGGGCTTGAATGTAGGATAGGCTAAGTGTATTGATGGATGACTCTCAGAAGAGCTGTATAGGGAAGTAGGGAGTAGTTAAAAGGGATAAAGAAACATAATGGGGCTTCCCAGGTGTCTCAGGGGTAAAGAACCCTTCTGCCAATGCAGGAGACACAGGAGACCCAGGCTGGATTCCTGGGTCAGGAAGATCCCCTGGAAGAGGAGGCGGCAACCCACTCTAGTATTCTTACTTGGGAAATCTCATGGACAGAGGAGCCTGGCAAGCTATAGTCCGTGGGGTCACAAAGAGTCGGACACTACTGAGCCACTGAGCACACAAAGAAACATAATAGGGACAAGTTGCCTCTTTCTGTATTTCTGAATGGACGAGGAAACAGCCATTCAGGAGAGAGGACTGACCCAGGGATTGAACCGCATCTCCTGCATACGCAGAAGGATTCTTTACTGCTGGGCCAACTAAGGTCCATCTAGTCAAGGCTATGGCTTTTCCAGTAGTCGTGTGTGGATGTGAGAATTGGACTGTGAAGAAGGCTCAGCACCGAAGAATTGATGCTTTTGAAGTGTGGTGTTG
>SJYA01007460.1:3739-18346 GCA_006410615.1 Neotragus moschatus
CTCTTCGCATGAGGTGGCCAAAGTACTGGAGCTTCAGTTTCAGCATCATTTCTTCCAAAGAAATCCCAGGGCTGATCTCCTTCAGAATGGACTGGTTGGATCTCCTTGCAGACCAAGGGACTCTCAAGAGTTTTCTTCAACACCACAGTTCAAAAGCATCAATTCTTTGGTGCTCAGCCTTCTTCACAGTCCAGCTCTCACATCCAGACATGACTACTGGAGAAACCATAGCCTTGACTAGACGGACCTTAGTTGGCGAAGTAATGTCTCTGCTTTTGAATATGCTGTCTAGGTTGGTCATAACTTTTCTTCCAAGGAGTCAGCGTCTTCTGATTTCATGGCTGCAGCACCCTCTGCAGTGGTTAATAAGTAAGGTGTGTTAAATCTTCAAAGAGTGTCAATACGCGGGCTTAAGAGTTTCACAAGGAGTCACATTCCAGCCCTCACAGTATCCCTGTCATGTTGGTGCTTTTACTATCTCAATTTAAATGGGGAAACTGAAGTTCCAGGAGGTTAAGATAAATACCCACTGGACTTCTCTGATGATCCAGTATCTAAGACTCTGAACTCCCCAGAGGGAGTTGGGGGCCTGGGTTCAATTCCTGGTCAGCGATCTAGACTCCACGTGGCCCAACTAAAAGTTTGCCTGCTGCAACTAAAGATCCTGCCTGCCTCAACTAAGACCTGGTGCAGTCAAGTAAATAAAAATAAATAATCAAATATTTTAAAAGCTATATACCCAAGACCACAGACTACGTACGAGGCAACCCTGGGATTTAATGCCTGGACACTGTGATTCTTAAATGTGTGTTTCTATCTGCAAAGCTTCATTGTTTTGTTCTCATCTCTATTATTCTGGTGTGAAGGACTGGTGTTTTCACCATAATTAAATTTCCTCTATTAGACGCCAGCCTGGAAACTTGCACTCTGACATATCAAAAATCATACACTGGAGACCCTGAGCAAGCTCCTTTTGCCAATGACGTCATGAAGAATTACTCTGGAATCCTGGGTCTCGCTGGGGATAGATTGGGAGGCGAGCTCACGTTACATCACACCCTCTAGGTGTGAGAGGTCCTGAGTGGTAGGGTGATCTGATGAGGCAGCGATTCGTGTGTCTTGAGAAAAGCACACCATAAAATCAGGCACAGATTTTCTGTCCCAACCTAAACGCAGCAGACAGCAAGAGAACATTTCTGGAAAAGCCTGCGAGATGCAAAAGCTTGTTTTTGTGACCTGCTCAACTGCATTGAACCAAATGACAGGGATCACTCCTAGAGTCCCCACTGAAAACTGGAAGCTCGTGCTGGGACCGAAGCGAGGAAATAAAACTGGTGTTTTCCCCTCTCCTTCCTTCACAACAGGGAAAAGGACTTTTGTTCACAAAGATAAACATAATCTCAAAACTCAGAAGGAGGATATTAGGTTTCTCTGGACCATGGTCGAAGGCCTCCACGCTGTTCTCAGTTTACCCATCTGTTTATTGGGGCCTTAGAGCCCTTAGAGGCTGTGTGTGATCACAGCTCCCAGCTTCTCCTTGGGGCTCCTCTAACTCCACCCACCTCACCGACTTCCCCATCTGTTAACCAAAGCCAGACCCGCCCCTATTTTCTCCACAACCCAAACCTATTCTCCCCACTCTTGTCCAACTCAATAACATCACTCCAGATTGCTGTTCTCAATAGCAATCTACTTTTAGCCCAAACTTTTAGGACATGTTCTCTCTCTCTCTCTCTCTTTCATCCAGGATACTCTGACTGAAGTTTATTTAACAGGTCAATGACAAACAGAACAAAATAGGACATATTCTTGATCCCTCTCTTTTCCTAAGCCCACACCTCCGATCCATCAGCCGTTTCCATGCGTCTATTTCCAACCTATAACAGGATCCATTCACCGTTCTCCTCCTCCACCCCTGCTCCTCACCTGGATCTCCAGTCCCTCCAGCCTGCACAGCAGTGCTGGCTTCCTAATCCTTTCTGCCAGAAGCCTGTTTCCCTATACAGTAAGTCCCCTACATACAAATGAGTTCCATCCTGAGAGTGCATTCCTAAGTCCACTTTGTAAGTGCAACAAAGTTAGCCGAGACACCCAACTAACCCAATGGGTTATATAGTAGTGTCCAGAAATAGGTTTACAATACTTTTCACACAAATAACACACAAAAGACAAACACAAACAATAAAGGAAACATCACTCATCTTACAGTATAGAACCCTGAAAAGTACAGGAGTACCGGGTATCTCACTGCTGCAGTCATGCTTGCTTGTGGACATCCTGGGCTTGAATTAAAGACACTGACTGCACTCTATACAGAACTGCCCAGAACAGTGGACACAAAAGTACACCCACTTGCAGAGGAGGCACGCACGTGACAATGTACACCAGACACGAGAACTAACTTACATGGTTGGAGACACAAACACGTGTTGGTATCTTTGAAAGTTTAAAATTTGAGGGTTCGTATATAAGGGATTTACTGGACCTGTGCTCTACAAAGAAGCCTGATATTTGAAAGACACCCACGAGATTACATCACTTCCTGCTGAAAGCCTTTCGTGGAGTCCCGTGGCTGCTTATCGCCGTGGCGCACCCTGCCCTGCACGACTGGGACTTGGTCCTTCCCCCAGGCTCAGTCCAGCTCACTGAACACGGCTCACAGATCTGGGCTCTTGCCACAGAAACCTTCCTTCTGACCCGGGACCACACTCTTGGCCACCACAGAGCCCTCTGCAATCGCTCTCCCATCCACAAGTGGACACCTTTCCTCTGCTTGACGTGTCTTTCTCTTCCTCGTCATTCAAATCTCAAGTCCTGTGTCACTTAGGAACCTGCCTGCCAACGCAGGAGACGTGAGTTCAACCTCTAGGTGGGGAAGATCCCCTGGAGAAGGAAATAGCAAGGCACTCCAGTATTCTGGCCTGGAGAATCCCATGGACAGAGGAGCCTGGTGGGATACAGTCCATGGGGTCGCAAAAGAGTTGGACACAACTGAGCAACTAAATAACAAGAGCAACAATCCGCAGGAGCTAACCTTAAAAAAAAACACCACCAAATCTGTCGGTGCTTTCACTCTGGGAAGTCCTTATTACTTGCTTTTGTCTATTTGTTTGTTCTCTTCCTAGCTACTGGAAAATATAAGCTCCTTGGGAGAATGGAATCCTGCTGCCCACTTTACTGTAGACCGTGATACCTAGAGCTCTGCCTGGGGGCTCAGATGGTAAAGAATGTGTCTGCAATGCAGGAGACCCGGTTTCAATCCCTAGGTCGGGAAGATCCCCTGGAGAAGGAAATGGCAACCCATTCCACTATTCTTGCCCACAGAATTCCATGGACAGAGGAGCCTAATGGGCTACAGTCCATGAGTTTGCAAAGAGTTGGACATGACTGAGTGACTAACACTGGTACCTAGTAGGTGCTTAATAGATGACAACTTGAATAAATGAATATATGAAAAAAATGTGTTACGCAAGAAAAGAGAAAAATCTATCAAAGAAATCAATTGCTTGAACTTCCACAGGGCAACTATTCCCAGACCCAGGCTTGTCACAACCCAGTTGGCTTCAACAACATAATAGAGTCTTAGAAACTTACCAGAATCTTTATTCCCTTTAATTTTTAAAATAAATATATGTCATGAATTAAAAGCATTAAAAAGTGCTCATACCCTTTGACTCAGTAATTCTATTTCTGGGAACCCATCCAAAGAACATAATCCAAAAATATGTAAATGCTTTATATGCAAAAGTATTCACCATAGGAGCCTTGATAATAGAAAAAAAAAAAAAAAGAAAACTAGGAACAATATGCTGCCTTACGAGGGAGAAATGATACCAGAAATCACAATTTGGCCATTAGGAAAAAAATGGGAATCTTTAAACGTCCTGTGTGCTCATGGTTTATAATAATACAAAGGCATGCTTAGGTTATAATGTAAAGTAGAGACAGGACGATGGATACACAGGACTGTGTGGCCGAATGGAGGGTGACAAAAATGCAGAAGCAGGCCTGGGGCCTGAGTCTCTGAGAGAGATGGCCTTGCTGGGGAGAAGGGGAAGGCTGACCCCTGGATAAGCACTGTCGATTTTTCATATGTAAAATTAAATTTGATTCCACTTCACAGTATCAGTAATTNGATGGATACACAGGACTGTGTGGCCGAATGGAGGGTGACAAAAATGCAGAAGCAGGCCTGGGGCCTGAGTCTCTGAGAGAGATGGCCTTGCTGGGGAGAAGGGGAAGGCTGACCCCTGGATAAGCACTGTCGATTTTTCATATGTAAAATTAAATTTGATTCCACTTCACAGTATCAGTAATTTGGCCACCTGATGCTAAGGGCTGACTCACTGGGAAAGACCCCGATGCTGGGAAAGACTGAGGGCAGGAGGAGACGGGGGTGACAGAGGATGAGATGGTTGGATGGCGTCACCGAATCAATGGACATGAGTTTGAGCAAGCTTCGGGAGACAGTGAAGGACAGGGAAGCCTGGCGTGCTGTGGTTCATGGGGTTGCAAAGAGCTGGATAGGATTTAGTGACTGAACAACAACACATAATCAAACATAACTTCCAGATGGATCAACCATATAAATGAAGAAAAACAAAGTTTTCAAACCATTGGAAGCAAAGAGAGACTACTTTGTATGACCTCACAACACGGGGGGAAATCGGTAAACCACCACAAGGACAAACCGTACGAGAAGCAGGCAATCCATCTGAATCCATCGACATTTTCTGTGACAAATATTTCACAGGACAGAAGATGTTATAAACAAGCTACGGTGGAAGTATGAGCTGGATGAAGATTAGCCACTAGAATACACAGCAAACTGTCAGAAATCAAGAATCAGTAAAATACAAAAGAGGAAAAAAGTTATGAAAGTACCATTCCCAGAAAATAAATAAAGCAATGGAAAGCTGTTCTATTTTGCTTGTAGCCAAGAAGAGGTAAATTAAATCTAAGTCTTTGAACATTCATGAGATTGTAAAAAAAAAGTTAAAAAATTGAACAATACCACACGTCCCTGGAGAGCTGTGGAAATAGGAATTCTCATACGCTGAGATCACTTCTCAGGGTCTGAAAGCCCCGACGCATGGAGTGGACAGATGTCTGCATCCCCGGCCGCTCAGCACGTACTGCCCTCCCGGGCGGACTTGCCCTTCACCCCTCCATCCCTTCACTTGCAACACTCTTCTCACACCAAACGCTTCCACTATTTTCCAACTATCTTGATGCATTCAGCCTCCACCAAGTCTGGCCTCCACCCTGAAACTCACCAGGATTTCCAAACTATAGAAAAGTCTCTGTTTTCTAGGCTGAGAAACAAAANCCTCCATCCCTTCACTTGCAACACTCTTCTCACACCAAACGCTTCCACTATTTTCCAACTATCTTGATGCATTCAGCCTCCACCAAGTCTGGCCTCCACCCTGAAACTCACCAGGATTTCCAAACTATAGAAAAGTCTCTGTTTTCTAGGCTGAGAAACAAAATTTTCAGTGACTGTGAGCCTCATGCTGATACAGCCTGCAGTACAATATTTTGCTTTTATTACACATGATGTCTCGTTGTTGCAGTCACGTCTCAATGGCTCTAAAGTCCATGGATGCGAACTGAAAGTTGTTCAGCCGTGTCCGACTCTTTGCAACCCCATGGATTACACACTCCATGGAATTCTCCAGGCCAGAATACTGGAGTGGGTAGCCTTTCCCTTCTCCAGGGAATCTTCCCAACCCAGGGATCGAACCCAGGTCTCCTGTATTGCAGGTAGATTCTTTACCAGCTGAGCCNATGGCTCTAAAGTCCATGGATGCGAACTGAAAGTTGTTCAGCCGTGTCCGACTCTTTGCAACCCCATGGATTACACACTCCATGGAATTCTCCAGGCCAGAATACTGGAGTGGGTAGCCTTTCCCTTCTCCAGGGAATCTTCCCAACCCAGGGATCGAACCCAGGTCTCCTGTATTGCAGGTAGATTCTTTACCAGCTGAGCCACAAAAGAAGCCAGAGAATACTGGAGTAGGTAGCCTATCCCTTTTCCAGGGGATCTTCCTAACCCAGGGCTCGAACCCAGGTCTCCTGTATTGCAGGTAGATTCTTTACCAGTTGAGCCACAGGGAAGTCCATGGATAGAGACGTCAAATACTTTGGGTTGGTCTTTGCTTTCCATTGCTTACCTCACACACATTTATTATATGTTTAATTGTGAACCAAACGCTGTGCATTATCTATTTCAGGCTTTGGAGCACCATCAGATAGCTACTATTATTCTCCTTTTACAAATGAACAACAACAAAAAAGCTCAGAGAGGTTACTCAGTTTTCCCAGTCACACAAATGGTATATGTTGGTATCAGTGATCAAAGCCATGCTGCAGTTCCAGAACTCATTTCTTTTAACTGCTATGAGAGAAAATATCAGTGATAAGTCACATGTAAGACTCGTGCATGAATGTTCATGGCTTCACCATTCACAATCAGCCAGAAATGGAAACCATCCAAACGTCCATCAGCTGATGAATGGATGAACACAGGGTATCATCATATAATCGAGTACTATTAGCAGTGAAAGGGTTTAAATATTGCTAAGTGCTTGAATATGGACCACAAAAACATTATACACAGAGAAAGAAGCCAGATACAGAATGCCACATATTAAATGATTCCATTTGGATGAAATATCCATAATCCCAGCTCTGCTACTCACTAGCTGTGTGATCTCAGGGAAATTACATAAGCTCTCTGTGCTTCTGCTTCATTGAGTGTAAAATAGATATAATAATTCATCATTCTCACCANAGCAGGGGAAAATCTTTCCCCCATGAAGATTGCACTGGCAGAATACATAAGGCTTATCTATTTAGTTTTCTTTTGGCAAATACCATGCAGATATTTTTCAGGAAATGGGTATACATTACTGTGGATATTTGTTAGAGGAATTGTTTGGTAATATTTGCACTTACTTGGTGATATTTGCTTCTTATAGACTTAGTACCATTCACCTTGGGAAACATTTCCTTCGCTTGCCCGTTTTCTCAGGTGTTTTCTCTGATTGCAATCAGCCACAGACGTTGTATCTCTTCCCTTTGGTCAGGTTTCACATTTTGCAATAGAAGGTTAAGAATGGAAGCTGTGGAATTTCATAAATACAGAATCAAATTTTGGCTGTGTTGCTGATTAGCTGTGTAATGTAAGAGCAAATTTTTGAACCTCTCTCATCAGCAGTTGCGCTATTTAAAAAGTAGAAATATTAATATTGACTCTAGAGACACAGGTTAAATTGCTATGTAGGAAAAACTCAATAGATCACAGCTATTATTGTTATTATTAATATTTCTTAGGTGTGAATGCTGCCTTCACAGGGGACATACCTACTAGAAAAAGAAAGTTTTTATAAAGTTTGGTCAGGAGAAATGGGTTGCTTTTACACACATACACAATTTTTTTTTTTTTACCTAAAATTCAAAAAAATAATAATAATAATAATTGGCCAGGCACTTTATGTTAAAATTTTGATATATTAAAACAAATAAATATCTTGGCAGCTATTTTTAACTGGAGTATAATTACTTTACCATGTTGTGCTGTTACATTTTTGCTGTATAGCAAAATGATGTGCTAAGTGCTGTGTTAAGTTGCTTCACTCATGTCCAACTCTTCATGACCCCATGGACTGTAGCCTGCTAGGCTCCCTTGTCCATGGCATTCTCCAGGCAGAATACTGGAGTGGGTTGCCATTTCCTCCTCCAAGGGATCTTTCTGACCCAGGGATCAAACACGTGTCTCTTATGTCTCCTGCGCTGGAAAATTGGTTTTTTACCACTAATGCCACCGAATCAGCTATATGTATAGCTATGTCCCTTCCCTCTCGAGCCTCCCTCCTACCATTCCCGTCCATCCCACCTCTCTAGGTCATCACAAAGTACTGAGCTAAGCTTTCTGAACTTACAGGCAGCTTCCCACTAGCTCTCTATCCTACACATAGTCGTGTATATATGTCATTGCTACTCTAAATTTGTTCCTCCCTCCCCTGCCAGACACTTTTAATAGGCTATGTGATAGGCTGTGCAAAAGCTTTTCATAAAAGTTTTCTCTTGCCTATATTTTTTCATCTGGTAAGCTAAAATATCCATGCTGCCTGGTGTGACAATTAATCCAGATGACACATAAGTGGATCTCACAGGCAAGGTTTCCAGGAAAGTCTTTAAAATAGCACATGCTTGATTTGTATGTCATCGATCCTTTGGCCTTTGCTGCTTCAGCCTTACCTCTTTTAATTGCCTAGAATGTGACCATCGTGCTTTAAGATGCTGTAGACATCATGCAACCTTTTGTGACACCTGATTCTAAGGACTTGCTAATAATGTCACTGCAGGTAACTCAAATTTTCAATGTCACTGTGCTGCTGCTTTTCTCCCCTTTGTCAACTGTATTCACCTGGTTTGTTTTTCATCAGTCAGTTCAGTTCAGTTCAATGGCTCAGTCGTGTCTGACTCTTTGGAACCCCATGAATTGCAGCACGCCAGGCCTCCTTGTCCATTACCAACTCCCTGAGTTCACCCAAACTCACGTCCATCGAGTCGGTGATGCCATCCAGCCATCTCATTTCTGTCGTCCCCTTCTCCTCCTGCCCCTAATCCCTCCCAGCATCAGAGTCCTTTCCAATGAGTCAACTCTTCACATGAGGTGGCCAAAGTATTGGAGTTTCAGCTTTTTTTCATAAGAGAAGATAAATATTTTGTGTGTTAACTTTTATTGCTATCTATGTTACTTATTCGGAGAAGGCAGTGGCACCCCACTCCAGTACTTTTGCCTGGAAAATCCCATGGATGGAGGAGCCTGGTAGGCTGCAGTCCACGGGGTCACGAAGAGTCGGACACGACTTCACTTTCACTTTCACTTTTCACTTTCATGCATTGGAGAAGGAAATGGCAACCCACTCCAGTGTTCTTGCTTGTAGAATGCCAGGGACAGGGGAGCCTGGTGGGCTGCCATCCATGGGGTTGCACAGAGTCGGACATGATTGAAGTGACTTAGCAGCAGCAGCAGCAGCATGTTACTTATTGCCAAATCCTGTCCTAACTGAAATCAATATGAAAACTTATGTCATAGATTCAGTCTGAAGAATATATTAGATTATACAGCATTCCATTCATATGTGAGGGCACATATTCCAGTTTTTATTTTCCCAGATAAGCCAGAAATTAGAATTTTCTTTCTGAATTATTTTAATTATAAACTGTTACATTAACATTTAAAATAAAATCCTGATCTATAAAGCCTTTATCCAACTGAGGACTTCCATCTCATGAACTTTCCTTAAATCAAGATACTAGTCATAGAATTTGAGGCAACAGTGAAAACAGTTAATGATTTTAAGGTGGGAATCATTGCCACAACCCCTGAATATCTGAAATAGTTGCTCTGTATAACTATTTCTTATATTATAATAGGATTTTTCCTTCAAATTCTTTCAATAAGAAAGAATAAGATTAAAAAATAGGCATTTCTAAATACATCGTTATTTTTAAATAATTCTACAACATTGACTCATTTACCTAATTATAGAACTTAATTTAGTATGTTATGTGCACCAAATCAATTATTTGATGTTTGCAATATTTCAGTTTTGTTCTATTTATAATTCATTTTCTTCTATGTGTGAGAAATTTTTTTCACGTGTTAATTGAAAATAATTAGAGCTTCTAAGAAAGAATGGGAGCTAGGATAGACTACTCCAAATTTCAGTTGTAATCCATGTCTGCCACTATATGAAATATTTTAAAAATCCCTCTAATAATGTGACATAAAAAAAGAAATTGGGAGTTAGGGTATTTGATAACAGCATGATCATAAACCAGTCATGTCAATAGAACAACAGTCATGAATGATGCAGAGAGAAAGCAAAGGATGTGATTCCTGTAAATAATAATAAAGTCTACTATCATTGAATGTTAGCTGACACAGAACATCAGGATTATGCAGATTTGTGCTAATGGATGAATAACCTGAAAGAAATTGTGAAATAACTGCACTGCATAGTAACCATATATGTTGTTGTTCGGTCGCCCAGTCATGTCCAACTCTTTGAGACTCATGGACTGCAGCATGCCAGACTTGCTTTACCATCTCCTGGAGCTTGCTCAAACTCATGTCCATGTGTCAGTGATGCCATCCAGCCACCTCATCCTCTGATGCCCTCTTCTCTTTTTGTTTTCAATCAGGGTCTTTTCCAAAGAGCTGACTTTGCATCAGATGACCAAAATACTGGAGCTTCAGCTTCAGCATCAGTTCTTCCAAGTATTCAGGGTTGATTTCTCTTAAGATTGGTTGGTTTGATCTCCTAACCATTTTAGATAGTGACCTTGCTCAAACTCATGTCCTTTGAGTCGGCAATGCCATCCAACCGTCTCATCCTCTGTTGTCCCCTTCTCCTCATGCCTTCAGTCTTTCACAGCATCGGGGTCTTTTCTAATGAGTTGACTGTTTGCATCAGGTGGCCAAAGTATTGGAGCTTCAGCATCAGTCCTTACAGTGAATATTCAGGGTTGATTTCCTTTAGGATTGACTGGTTTGATCTGCTTGCAGTCCAAGGGACTCTCAAGAGTCTTCTCCAACACCACAGTTCAAAAGCATCAAGTCTTTAACATTCAGCCTTCTTAATGATCCAACTGTCATATGCATACATTACTACTGGAAAAAAACATAGCTTTGACTATACAGACCTTTGTTGGCAAAGTAATGTCTCTGCTTTTCAATATGCTGTCTAGGTTTGTCATAGCTTTTCTTCTAATGTAATATATAATTATTTAAAGTATGAAAATTTTGGCAAAAAAGACATCTAAAAATAAAAATGAAGTCATTGAATTGAAAGAAAATGATATAGATGAAGATAGTTGTAATAGTAAAGACAGATGATGGAGAAATAAAACGATAAAAGAGAAGATAGTTTGAGACGGTCCAACAAGTATTTTTAGATCTTTCAAATGCAATTATGAATGTAAAGACACAACATCCAAAGGTAATAGCAGGATATTTTCAATAAATCGTTAAAGTATCATCAGATTCAGGAATTTGACAAGTTTTTAATAGTTGATTAAAAAAAAAATCCAAACTAGAAATAGCATTAATTTGGTGAATTGTAAAGAAAAAATAGTTTACCATGGAAAGAAAAATATAGCAATGTAATGGAATAAACTTCCAAGTGCAAAAATTATAATTGGAAGTGAAAAAAAATTTTAGATTAATAAAAATTTTAAGAAAATTCAACTCTTGGACTTGCTGAAGAACTATTATAAAAATCAGTACCAAAAGAACTATAGTCACCAGTATTCCAGTATTTTAACCGGCTTATGTTTTATTCTTACAGTGAGTTGCTATTATTGTTAGTAATCATAGTATTAGTCAATGATCATTCAGATTTGCCATGATATGTAACAGACTTGTATTTATCTTTGTTACTTGCCTCCCATACTTTACTTTTTACTTTCCTTTTCTTCTTCCTATATTCTTTTTATTGTGTATTTTAGAATTTTTTTATGAATTTGTATTTTATAGAGTTTTAAATTTAAGGTTTGTTCCCTTCCCCCTTTAGCATTTCTTCATATTTTGGGACATTTCTCTAGTTTCATATTTTTTTATCCTACAAAACTCATAAAAAATATGAGCTTTGTCCTAATTTTGATTTTAGTTTGTCATGTATAAGGTTTTTGGCCCACATGAGTGTTACAAATTCTTATTTTAACCTTAAGGCACAGGGTGGTAGTGACACATTCTTCATTTTATTTTCTTTTCTTGAGATTTGAAAACAGTAGTAAATGATTCATGCCATTTAATTTAAGCAAAAATCTTCATTTAGACATCAACTTCTGGGTTCCCAGTATGTAGAATCACCAGGAGGTCAAAGATACTAGTCTCTGATTTTCCATTGAAGTGTAATTTTTAGAAAGTTATAATCAAAGCTCTCAAACAGATATATAATAAAATACATACAGTTTAAGGAGGTTATACAACTTATTAATTAATGAAGAAAGCAGTAAGATATTTGTAAATGATCCAAAGAACCTCTGAGAAGCTGAGATAAATAGAACCCACTTAACTGAAGGATATTAAGATATGATTGCTGGGTTAGATATAAAATTCATTTATGTATAGCCAGGTAATAAACTGGCAGATTATCTGTTACATAGGAAGGAATATTTATATCTGTACAGGAAAACATTTTAAGCATAAAAAGTCTCTTTACTTAGTCTGTGGTCTTTAATCATTACTAAAGAGTGAAATGAAATAAGTATGTTCCTCTAGAAAATCCTTGATACCCAAATGACACTGAAGTGAATACTTCCCAAGTTTTTATTTTTTTAATAAAGTTTTCTTAATTTTTTTAACCCTCAGTTCAGTTTAGTTGTTCAGTTGTATCCAACTCTTCGCCACCCCATGAACTGCAACACGACAGACCTCCCTGTCCATCACCAACTCCCAGAGCCTGCTCAAATTGACATCCATCAAGTTGCTGATCCTCTGTTGTCTCATTCTCCTCCTGCCTTCAATCTTTCCCAGCATCAGGGTCTTTTCTAATGAGTCGGTTCTTCACATCAGGTGGCCAAAGTATTGGAGTTTCAGCTTCAGCATCAGTCCTTCCAATGAATATTCAGGACTGATTTCCTTCAGGATGGGCTAGTTGGATGTCCTTGCAGTCCAAGGGACTCTCAAGAGTCTTTTCCAACATCACAGTTCAAAAGTATCAATTCTTTGGCACTCAGCTTTCTTTATGGTCCAACTCTCACATCCATACATGATAACTGGAAAAACCTTAGCTTTGACTGGACGGACTTTTGTTGGCAAAATAATGTCTCTGCTTTTCAATATGCTGTCTGGGTTGGTCATAGCTTTTCTTCGAAGGAGCAAGCGTCTTTTAATTTCATGGCTGCAGTCACCATCTGAAGTGATTTAGGAGCCCAAAAAGATAAAGTCTCTCACTCTTTCCATTGTTTCCCATCTATTTGCCATGAAGTGATGGAACTGGATGCCATGATCTTCGTTTTCTGAATGTTGAGTTTTAAGCCAACTTTTTCACTCTCCCCTTTCACTTTCATCAAGAGGTTCTTTAGTTCTTCTTCACTTTCTGCCGTAATGGTGGTGTCATCTCAAAACTGAGGTTATTGATATTTCTCCCAGCAATCTTGATTCCAGCTTGTGCTTCATCCAGCCTGGCATTTTGCATGATGTATTCTGCATATAAGTTAAATAAGTAGGGTGACAATATACATTGTTGATGTACTCCTTTTTCAATTTGGAACCAGTCTTTTACAACATGTCCAGTTCTAATGTTGCTTCTTGACCTGCATACAGATTTCTCAGGAGGCAGGCAAGGTGGTGTGATATTCCCATCTCTTGAAGAATTTTCCACAGTTTGTTGTGATCCACACAGTCAAAGGCACTGGCATCATCAACAAAGTAGAAATAGATGTTCTTTAACCTTATTCCCAAGTAAATCATTTATCTGACATCCCGCTCAACTATACTATATTGAGGGTATTTCCGTCTTAAAATCCATTTTCTTCCAGTTTCTCTCTTCTATTTATGCCTACCCAGAAGATTAAAATCTTACTTCTTCAGGGTATTCCCATGTCTGTGTTATAATTATTTAACTCTACTGTGCATTTTGGGGGATATCACTATATTTTAGTCAGCATTTCTAGGCATTTACGCTGCAAAGGATTTCAAGTTGTCTGTCTTCCTTTTATGTGTAAAGTGAGGCCTTTCTCAGGAATTGCAATTCCATAGAAAATGTATTCAACACTCAATAAATTATCTCTTCTTTGCATATAAATAAAGGTTACTTTCTTTCTCTGTTATTGTTATCTAATTTTATACTTTTGGATAGTTATATATATTATAAACATAATTATATATTATGTATATATATATGAGATATATAAAGAGATTTAAAATATAAACATACTTAATGTAAGGTGTGTATTTATATACAGATGTACACAAATTCACTGTTTCTATACACACATATGGAGAAGGCAATGGCAACCCACTCTGGTATTCTTGCCTGGAAAATCCCATGGATAGAAGAGCCTGGTAGGCTGCAGTCCATGAGGTCGCTGAGGGTCGGACATGACTGAGCGACTTCACTTTCACTTTTCACTTTCATGCATTGGAGAAGGAAATGGCAACCCACTGTAGTGTTCTTGCCTGGAGAATCCCAGGGACAGGGGAGCCTGGTGGGCTGCAGGCTATAGGGTTGCACAGAGTCGGACATGACTAAAGCGACTTAGCAGCAGCAGCAGCAGCAGCGGCATACACACATGACACACACACGACACACACACACACACTCACTCACTCACTCATACCTGATTAGGGAAAACTTAGATAGACAACTTGAAGTCGTCTTCAAATAAAGTGTCTTTTATGCATAATTGTACTACTTCCACTATAATTCAAGATTTTATTTTGTTTTACTTTTCTTTTGTCATTCTCTTTTGTCATTCATGGCATTCGTCTGGTTTTTCTTTTGCAAGGAAGCACAGTATCATTTAATGTAATGGTAGATTTAATCACTTACCACTTCTCAATATTGCTTTTTTCAGTTATTT
>SJYA01007461.1:5104-17789 GCA_006410615.1 Neotragus moschatus
CTGAGCTGGGCGGGGCGGGGCCAAGGAGGGGTGGTGGAGATCTGGAGGCTGTGGGAGGAGGGGGAGTCGGAGGATGTGGGTGCTCCCAGTTCCGTCAATTGCATATAGGCTAATAAGTACTCTAGAGCAGGACTGTAGTTCCCAGGGTGGGTCCAGCACAGTCCACACCACCTGGGAACTGATGAAAGATGCAAATATCCCAGACCCAAGCTACTCCAGACTGACTGGGTGAAGCGGAGACCAGCAATGTGCGCGTGTTTTAACCACCTTCCAGGTGGTTCTGATGTGTGCTTAAGTTTGAAAATCAATGATTTAGCTCATGAGTCTTCAAACTGTTTTGTTCAGTTACCCTAAAATATGTTTGAAAAAATGTGTGTTATTCACACGTTTTAAATTTGACATCCAAATGTTTTCTTTTAAAGTATAAATAGCTACAAAGGATGTAAATTTTGCCATGTTAAAAATATACTGTATCTTTTAAATACAGCCAACAAAATCAAAATACCCTAACAATGTGATACTCGCCATAGCACAGTGAGATGGTAAACAGGATAAAAAAATGAACAATTTCTTTTTTTAATAGTTTAGCAGTTTCAAAATGTTTAATTTCCATAACTGAATATTATACTCTATTCTGTTAATCAACCTACCATGCTTAGCTGCAACAAAAATATGAATGTGATAAAATGTGTGCCTGCTAAGTTGCTTTAGTTGTCTCTGACTCTGTGCGACCCTATGGACTGCAGCCCACCAGGCTCCTCTGTCTGTGGGATTCTCCAGGTAAGAATAATGAAGTGAGTTGCCATGCCGCCCTCCAGGGGATCTGCCTGACTCAGGGACTGAACCAGCTTCTCTTATCTCTCCTCCATTGACAGGCAGGTTCTTTACCACTAGCACCACCTGGGGAGGCCTGTAATAAAATATTCATCCTCAATTTAGATATAATTTTTAGCACATAACTGATAAAATAGCATAATGTTTTATAATTTTGATAATAAGTATTAACACGAAAAGTAGCATATTGTTGAAATATATCTCCTAGTGTGATGAGTAGAGCTTCTAAAATTTAATTCATATATCTGTGGATAAATATTACATATTAATAAAATAAGAAGCTTTAGTGTCAATTCTACCCATATTTTATTTTTATAATGCAAATTAAAAACAATTAACCAAACACCCTGTTCATATAATAAGGAAAAGGGATGAAAGAAGTTTTATTATAGCAATTCTACTTAATTCTCTGCACTCCTTGTAAGATATATGTTAAATTATCATAGAATCGTCTATCATCAAAAATGTCTGCTGGACTATCATTTCTCTGTGAAATAGGAGGCCAAGCTGTTTGTTTAGAGTGAAGATGGAGTGGTAGGTGGGCACATGGAAGAGAATGGTGTTTAGGGGGTAGGAGTGGAAGAGAGTGAGAACAAAGAACATACATGAATTTCCGGGCAGAGTTTAAGCCCTGAAATACTTAGAGTACAAATGATTGGATTAACAAACTGAGGGCATGTTATTCAGTTGCCACTCTTTGAAACTGATTGCCGATTAAATGAGCAAAGCTTAATCACATGGCATCTNAGGAGTGGAAGAGAGTGAGAACAAAGAACATACATGAATTTCCGGGCAGAGTTTAAGCCCTGAAATACTTAGAGTACAAATGATTGGATTAACAAACTGAGGGCATGTTATTCAGTTGCCACTCTTTGAAACTGATTGCCGATTAAATGAGCAAAGCTTAATCACATGGCATCTGTTACAGACAGAATAGTGGCCCCTCAGAGATGGCCATGTCCTAATTCCCTCTGTGAATGTGTGAGTTTATATGGCAAGGAGTGCTTTTGTATAAGTGATTAAAGTTTGAAAACAAGATGGGACGGGTGTCCTGGATTATCCAGGTGGTCTACTGTCCCCACAAAGTGAAAGGCACGGGAGTCAGAGTCAGAGAAGAAGACTGAAGCCAGAAGTGGTCAGAGTGCCGCAGGAAGCGGCCAGGGTGGAGATAAGGATGTAGGTGCCTCCAGAAACTGAAAAGTCAAGGAGATAGACCTCCCCTGGAGCCTGAGAAGGAGTCAGAGCTGGCTGCACCTTGAGTCTAGCACTTCCGCCTCCAAGAGTGGAAGATTATACACTTTTGTTGTTTCAGGCACTCAATTAGTGGTGATTTATTACAGCAGCAAGAAATGAGCGCAGGTGTCCCTTCAGTTCTGTGGACAATGTTGCTCACATTGTAACATGCAGTCATCTGGGACTTGATTCCCATGCAGCTTCTAATTCAGGAGGTCCTAGGGGGTGAGACTGCGATTCCGCANAGAGTGGAAGATTATACACTTTTGTTGTTTCAGGCACTCAATTAGTGGTGATTTATTACAGCAGCAATAAGAAATGAGCGCAGGTGTCCCTTCAGGTCTGTGTGGGCAATGTTGCTCACTTTGTAACATGCAGTCATTTGGGACTTGATTCTCATGCAGCTTCTGATTCAGGAGGTCCTAGGGGGTGAGACTGCGATTCTGCACATCTAACCAGTTCCCAGGTACTGAGCCACAGACACACTTTGAGTAGGAAGGATCTGGAAAGCAATGNTCCCTTCAGTTCTGTGGACAATGTTGCTCACATTGTAACATGCAGTCATCTGGGACTTGATTCCCATGCAGCTTCTAATTCAGGAGGTCCTAGGGGGTGAGACTGCGATTCCGCACATCTAACCAGTTCCCAGGTACTGAGCCACAGACACACTTTGAGTAGGAAGGATCTGGAAAGCAATGTCTAGACAGAGAGAGAAGTGGTTTTTGTGACCATGTAGCATCTTTCATTTGTATAGTTGCCCCGAATTTATACCTTATGATGGCATTCTATAAGCACAGAATCTCTGTGAGGCAAATACTGATAGCATTTTCTTTTACTGACAAGGAAAGTGATACTCAGAGAGGGTAAGCAACAGCCCCAGGCTGCACAGCTGCTCTGTTGTGTTTGGCCTGTGGCAGGATCAGTACTTGAGCATGGGTTCCCTCGTTCCAAGTTCTTTTCACTACGGCAAAGTCAATGTTTAAATTGAGATCCTGAAATAACCAACAAATTCTGAAGCCTCAGAGCTGCTCAAGGATAAGAAGCAAAGTTAAAGAATCCACAGCAATTCCTGTGGAATTTAACTGACACAGGAATGGATGGGATGAGAGGTGAACTGTTATTTCACTCTGAGATTTGACCAAAATGTTAATCATGTTTCAAGTCACCTGGGATACACTTATATTGCTTGGTACTAGTATCTTGACAATGAATAAACGTACCTTGGAGATATTAAGTCATGCTCTGCTGTCTTTTCCAGAACCTTTGCATTATGGTCAGTATTTATTGAGCACTTACTGTGTGCCAAAAGCTTATGCCAGACATTACAGAATTGGATATAAATGAGACATTTGTCCTTGTGTTCTGGAATTTCACTGCATGATAGCAAAGACAGAAATCAGGGGAAAATCTATATTTTTATACAATTATAGAAGTTTCAAAGATTAAAGGAAGGGTTGATTTGCTCTGGAAAAGTTAGATATTAAAGGTTATTTTTGTTTTCCTCAGAGGAAACTGCATCTATTCCAAAAAAGTCTATTGAGATTTTTAAAATAAGTCACAGATATAAAGCCCTAGTTTTCTCCAAAGTTTTAAAGTCCATACTATACTAATCTTATATTTTTGAGCAATTATTAACTGTCACTTACAGGGGGGCTCTTATTACTGCTAAGTCTGGACTGTTTACACATTTTATATCTTTAAACTGCATTGCAAATTTAATACATCCCAGTTCCTTTGTAAGTATAAATAAAACCTACCTAAGTATTGTATAACTTATAAATATAATAAATTGAATGTGTAAATACAGTAAAGTTTAATAAAAGTCACACAGATGTTCCAATTCAGGAAAATTTCAACTTTAAATCACAAATCTAAATCAACTACTTGATCTGACATTTTGGTTATAAAGCTGAAGTTCTAATAGGCCATATATTTTGTACATTAAAAATATGCAAGAAGTTCATATATGTTCTTTAACACAATAGTATTATTGTTATGATTTCAGTTTTCCTAAACATTTAGAACCTTTCTAAAACTATGATGATGTTTGAAGTGAAGTGAAGTTGCTCAGTCGTGTCCGACTCTTTGCAACCCTGTAGACTGCAGCCTGCCAGGCTCCTCTGTCCATGGGATTCTCCAGGCAAGAATACTGGAGTGGGTTGCCATTTCCAGTGGATCTTCCCAACCCAGGGATCGAACCTGGGTCTCCTGCATTGGAGGCAGACAGTTTAACCTCTGAGCCACCATGAAGATGTTTACCCTCTAGGAAAGATAGGCATACCTTGTCGTGCAGGGCAGTGTGCTCCACTCTAACAGAAGAACCACGGGGAGAAGGAGGCCCACTGTAGGGGAAGAGGCCTGTATGCAGACAAGGAGTGCATGAGAAAACTCTACTTCTGCCCAATTATGCTGTGAATCTCAACAGCTCTAAATTATACAATCTATTAATTCATTAGAAAAATAAATGAAAGACAGTTACCATCTTTGTTAATGGAGGATTTGCTGGGGATGCTACTTTCTGGTCCACAGTCTTCACACCCACGTCCCTGAATCCAAATCCACTCGTCATCTAACTCCTGAGTCTCTCCTAGAAGTCTGTAGCCTATCGGTGTTGATCATTTAATTACATTCTGTGTGGTTTTGACTTTAAAGATACATTAATGTTTCTTCTTTCTGTGTAAAGATATCTGAACCTTACTAAAAACCTGTGTTATTTTTATTTTATATGTTTTATGGGCCCACACAAAATGGATATTAGAAGTATATTTCCTTTAACTGTGAGTGTCCAAGGTTTTCACTGACTGGTAGTTACAATTTATAAAGTCATTTAAATAACAATGCTCCCCCACCTTTAAGAGCTTATAGAAGAAATGTAGTCCAATACTGGTCCATATGGTGAAGCATTCAAGTATAGAAGAAGCTCACATGAGACAGACAAGAGGATGAACTAACTCCAGGTGGGGAGAGGCACTGTGTATGTGTTTTCAGGGCACTTCATAACTGGGGCGAGCTTAGAATGTTAAACAGGCAAATACTAGGCAACTAATGGAGAAAGAAATTCCAGTAAGGGATGCAATAAGTGCAAATACACACAGAATATTTTGACCCAGAACATACTATATGTATTAAATCATGCTTGATAATCACTTCTTGAGGAAATGATGAATGAATTATGAATGAACACAGTGTAAAGTGCTCATAGATGACACTAGTCCTAGAATATAAAGTACAGGTAGGTTATGGGTTTTGACTTATAGTGAGAAAAAACCCATTTGCCCCCGAAAACCCCTTGTTCCCCTCCTGTTTACTTCTCCCTTCCCAGAACACCTGACAACCACTGATCATTTTATTGTCCACAGTTTTGTATTTTCCAGAATGGCCTGTATTTGGACTAAGCAATATAGCTTTTCCACACCAGCTTCTTTCACCCAGTAATAGTCACTTGCAAAAGAGACACAAATGTATAGAACAGTCTTTTGGACACTGTGGGAGAGGGAGAGGGTGGGATGATTTAGGAGAATGGCATTGAAACATGTATAATATCATATATGAAACGAATCGCCAGTCCAGGTTTGATGCAGGATACTGGATGCTTAGGGCTGGTGCACTGGGATGACCCAGAGGGATGGTACGGGGAGGGAGGAGGGAGGGGCGTTCAGGATGGGGAACACGTATATACCTGTGGCGGATTCATGTTGATATATGGCAAAACCAATACAATATTGTAAAGTAATTAACCTCCAATGAAATAAATTTACATTAAAAAAAAGAGTCCTTCACCCATGTCTTTTTAAATTTTATTTTACTTTCGGCTGTGCTGAGTTTTCATTGCTCCTCACAGGCCTGCTTCAGTTGCGGTGAGCAGAGGCTGCTCTCTAGTTTCGGTACACAGTCTTCTCACTGCAGTGGTCTCTCGTCAGGGCTCGCGGGCTCCAGAACACGGGCTCAATAGCTGTGGCACGTGGGCTTAGTCGTCCTGTGATTGTGGGATCTTCTCAGACCAAGGATCAAACCATGTCCCCTGCATTGTCAGGGAGATTCTTTACCACTGAGCCACCACAGAAGCTCCTGCTGTATCTTTTCACAGCTTCTTTTTTACACGAACGACATTCTATTGTCTGGATGCATCCCAATCTGTTTATCCCTGCACCTGTGGAAGGACTTCTTGGTTGCTTCCAGTTTCAGGCAGTTATACATTGATATCGGAGAAGGCAATGGCACCCCACTCCAGTACTCTTGCCTGGAAAATCTCATGGATGGAGGAGCCTGGTGGGCTACAGTCCATGAGGTCGCTGAGAGTTGGACATGACTGAGTGACTTCACTTTCACTTCTCACTTTCAAGCATTAGAGAAGGAAATGGCAACCCACTCCACTGTTCTTGCCTAGAGAATCCCAGGAACAGGGGAGCCTGGTGGGCTGCCGTCTATGGGGTCGCACAGAGTCGGATACTACTGAAGCGACTTAGCAGCAGCAGCAGCAGCATACATTGGTATAGACAGTTGTTTGCAGGATTTTTGTTTTTTCTTGTTTGCAGGGTTTTAAGTGAATATAGGTTTTCAAATAAACTGGATAAATAAGATTGCTGCAGCTTACAGAGAGGTTTGCAAACTTATGGTTTCCCTCTCAAATCCATTGCAGCAGTTTCAAACGATTGTGTGGATATTGGATGTTTAAAGTTTACCAATTGGTTTATGTTGACACATTTTTTCATTTTTTGGTGTTGATTCAGGAATTGTTTATTTAAGTAATAAAGCAAATCCAGACTTCATTCAGTGATGAAACTAGCAGTATGATGGAAATTTTGCTGAGTGTGCTTTGAGTGACTAATTGTTATATATTTTTTTTAGCATTTTATAGCTTTTGCATGACATGTCTATTCCTAATTGTGCATTCTTTGGTTTCCAAATCTTAACCTAAGACACTCTATGTTAACCTGAGAAAGGGCTTCTTCTGCTTATTTTCCTCCCCCCGCCTTTTTTTTTTTTTTAATTACAGGAAAATCAATGCTTTTTCTCATTTCTCTGGATGTAGCACAGCTCTTTCGGAGAGCACATCCTAACTTCATACCTAGACAGAATAGCTATTAAGGATGTTTTTAAAATCCAAATTTATCAGATGATGAGAAATCATAATTATAATTTATTAATAATACATGCTTAATTTTGAATTTATTTTGGAACATTGTTCAAATTGGGTTTTTTAAAGTTTATTTTAATCAACTTAGAGGCAGGAAGCTACTAATGAAAGCTGAGACATCCTTTTATAAACTCAGAATATTCTTTAGAGCATTTTAAAATGGGAGGATGTTATGTCAAGATTTGTACTCTCAGATAATCTGTAAGAATAAAAATTTGAAATTCCTAACTTTTATAGAATTCCCACTGTCTAGTTCTCGCTGACTGGTGAATGTAGAAAAAATGATCTTTTGCTTAAATTTTGGTGGAAGAGTTTAACTTCTTTCAAAGGATATAAAAAAATTCGTTGGAAAGTGTAATATGTATACATTTCAAAGACTCTCAATTATCTGGACTGAAGGCTCTGTTCTCACTGTGACTGGATGAATGGAAGTGTCCTGCACATGAATCATGCTGTATTTTAAATCAAGACATCACATAGGTACTAATGCTGTGTGTACAGATTTTTTTGTTTTGGGGATTTTTTTTTTTTGCCTAAATAAATGTTATAGATTAAAAAAAGATAAGATTGCTGAGGTGTATGGTATGGTAAGACTATGTTTAGCTTTGGAAGAGATAGCCAAGAGTTTTGCTAAAGAGCCTATACCATTTGCACCCCCAGCCAGCACGAGTGATGGTACCTGTTGTGTTGCCTGCTCACCAGCATTTGGTGTGCCAGTGTTCTGGATTCTAGCCATTCTGAGAGATGTGTGTGGTATCTCACTGTTGTGTCATGAACTTCCCCTATGACAAATGAAGATGAGCATCTTTGCAAATACTTATTTGCCATCTTCCTTGGTGAGGCATCTGTTCAGATCTTTTGCCCATTTTTTTTTCTAGTGGGTTGTCTGTTTTCTTATTGCCGAGTTTTCAGTGTTCTTTGTATTTTAAAATGAAAATCCTTTAACAAATTTGCAAATATTTTTCAGTTGTGGCATGTCTTTTGATTCTTTTAACAGTCTTCACAGAGGAGAAGTTTAGAAATGTTTTAATTCAATGTATTTAAACTAAGGAAAAAACCCATAAAAACAGTTTACTCATTTCTCCCATCCTCCACACCTCTGGCAACCACCAATCTATTCCATCTATCTATGACCTTTTTTGTTTTTAGATTTCACATGTAGGTGAGGTCATATGGTATTTGTCTTTCTCTGACTTATTTTACTTCGTATAAAGCCCCTGAGGTCGTTCATGTTTCATTACTTTTTATGAGTGAGTAATATTCCATTGTGTATATATCACAGTTTCTTTATCCATTTATCCATTGATGGATACTTAAGTTGTTTCCATATTTTGACTATCATAAATAATGCTGCAGTAAACACACACACACATACACACACAATTTCTGGCACAGAATTCCTGAGACTTTTGTAATTTCAGGAATCGAACTGGGTTCTCCTGCACTGCAAGAAATTCTTTAATAGTGGAGCTACCAGGAAGCCCTCTTGGATGATAAGAACATCTTTTATTCTAAGGAGAGAACTCTTGGTGGACTTCTGGGTGGGGAGGCTGGTCACCAAAAAGAACATGCTGAGATTAGAAGCTTGAACTTGCAGCCCCACTCCCCAGTTCTTGGAGACAAGAGGGGAGGGGTTGGACTGAACTGAACTGAACTGAACTGAACTGAAACCTGTAAACCTAAGTGTTTCCTCTAGTTCTCTGAGCTGTTCTAGAAAATTATTATACCTCAGGAGTGGGTCATGGAAACTCAAATGATTGAAACCTTAGGAGGGGGTTTTGGAAACTCTGGTTTACAGCCAGTTGGTCAGAAGCACAGGTGACATCTTGGACTTGAAGCCAGCATCTGGAGTAGGTGCCAGTCACCTCGTGGGATCTATGCTGAATCTGGCTAGTGTCAGTATTAATTGAATTGTAGGCCACCCAGCAGGTGTTGGAGAATTGCTTGGTGTGGGAAACCCATCTGCCTGCTGAAGTGTTCTGAGTGTGAGTAGAGGAAAGTTATTTTTCTTTACAATAATCTTTACAAAATTTAATTTCTGTGACCAGTGTAACGTCTGTGTCTAGACTTTTTTTTTTTTTTTGCATGAAGTGAAGTTGTTCAGTCATGTCCAACTCTTCGCGATCCCATGGACGTAGCCCACCAGGCTCCTCCATCCATGGGATTCTCCAGGCACGGATACTGGAGTGGGTTGCCATTTCCTTCTCCAGGGAATCTTCCCAACCCAGGGATCGAACCCGGGTCTCCCACATTGCAGGCAGATGCTTTAACCTCTGAGCCAACAGGGAAGAACGTATTTTTTTTAATTTTTATTTTTTTGGCATATGTAAGTTCAATTGTTCCAGCATGGTTTGTGGAAAAGACTATTTTTTTTTTCCTCCTTGGAACTGATTTTTTTTTCTTTATCTAAGGTAAGTTGTCTATATTGTGTAGATCTGTTTCTGGACTCTTCTGTTCCATTAATCTGTATATCTTTTTTTGTTCTTATCCTATACCACACTGTCTTGATTGCCATAGTTTATTAAAAGTCTTGCAATCTGGTGTGTCAGTCTTCCAGCTTCCTTCTTTTTCAGTATTTTGTTGATTATTTTTAATTTTTGCCTTTTATGTCCACAAAATAGCTTGCTGGGATTTTGATTGGGATGTGTTGAATCTGTAGACCAAAGTGGGAAGAATTGACATCTTAAGAATATTTAGTCTTCCAATTCATGAATACAGGGTGTCTACCCATTTATATAAATCTCAATTTAAATACTTTAAATAATGAAAGAAATTTATTTACCCATAAAATGGAAACATTTCAAGGTAACATAGCCCTCAGGCATAATATCATGCAGAAGCTCATGGTTTTATCCCAGGACAAATATGTGTTGCTGCTTCTGCTGCTGCTGCAGAGGCCATATTTTCCCTCAGTGGGTTTCCTTCTTCATGACACTACTTTGGCATCCAGCATCCCAGCCCCCTGGTGCATCTACCCTATTGTCCAGAGACTCTGTGCAAGAAATTCCGACTCCAGTCCTAGATCCACTCTGATTGGACCAGCAGAGGTCATGTGCACATTCTTAGATAGCATATCTGTGTGAAGGCACATATTCCATTCCAGATACTAGATGCCAGGCAGGGCAGGAGCTCGGTTCTCCAGAAGCCCATAGATTTCCAAGTGGAACCTGGGAACTGTTCTAAGGTGTTGCAGCGGGTAGTGGGGGGAAGCTATCACATGTATAACTCTAGCAGGAAACTGGAGTTGGCCTTCAGTCAAAGCTGGTGAGGTAGAATAAGGATGGGTTTTCACATAGCAGTGGTAAATGATTGGACTTGCCTGGTGGCTCAGATGGTAAAGAATTTCTGTGCAATGCAGGAGACCCAGGTTTGGATCAGGAAGATCCCTTGCAAAAGGGAATGGCTACCCACTCCAGTATTCTTGCCTGGAGAATCCCATGGACAGTGGAGCCTGGTGGGCTACAGTTCATAGGAGTCACAGAGAGTGATTAGATGTGTATGTTAGAATATTTTTTCTGTGGTCTGTTTGGAACGAATTGACCTTTACATGCCTTGAGGTAGATGAATGAGGGAGCTGTGAGAGTGGTCCTGGAGAGAGAGGCTGAGGACTTAGAGCTGGACCATGGTTGTAGCAGGGAGGAGAGGGCAGATGTAAGGAATATTTAGGAATTAAAAAAATTAACAAGCATATAAAATGGTGTTCTGGTTTCTCTGACAGCCTCGTAAATCAGGGAGTAAAGGATGACAGAGCATGAGGTGGGAAGTGGGGTGGGGTAGAGCTGATAGATTATTTTGCCCATGTTGGATTTGGAACATCTGGGTCAACCTAGAGGAAATGTGAAGGAGGTGAGTGGATCTGCGGATGTGTTATAGTTAGGCTGAGGGCAGAGAGAATATTATCATCCTTAGGGGGAAACTGAAACCAAAGACAGCAGGATTAAAGTATACTAGACTTTTAATGAAGAGTGGGGAGCTAACTGGAACAAAGCCGATATATTATTTGTTGTCTAAGTTAATTTTTCTGTTATTTTTACTGGAATATAGTTTTTACAATGCCATGTTAGTTTCAGGTATACAGTACAGTGAGTCAGACATACATATACATATATCCACTCCTTTTAGATTCTTCATTGCAGAGGATTGAGTAGCGTTCCCTGTGCTATACAGTAGATTATCTATTTTACATATAGTAGTGTATATTTGTCAGTCTCAATCTCCCCACTTATCCCTCCCCTCTTTAAGTTAATTGTTAAGTAAACTGATTGGGGTTCTGATTCTTTAGTGTAACTAAATCAGTCTTAATCCTTGTTATCATTTTAATGTCACAAATTGAAGGACCGCTTTATGTAGGACTTTGTATAGTGTCTGAATCAGCTGTACTCCAAATTGACAACCACACTCAAGATTCTGGCACCCAGCATGGGAAGACAATAGAAGTATCTTGTGTGCATGCTACGTTGCCTCAGTAATTTCTGACTCTTTGTGACCCTATGGACTGTAACCCATTTCTGTCCTCTGTGCATAGGATTCTCCAGGCAATAATACTGGAGTGGGTTGCCGTGCCCTCCTCAAGTGTATCTTCCTGACCTCGGGATTGAAACCAAGNTATCTTGTGTGCATGCTACGTTGCCTCAGTAATTTCTGACTCTTTGTGACCCTATGGACTGTAACCCATTTCTGTCCTCTGTGCATAGGATTCTCCAGGCAATAATACTGGAGTGGGTTGCCGTGCCCTCCTCAAGTGTATCTTCCTGACCTCGGGATTGAAACCAAGCGCCTATGTCTTCTGCATTGGCAGGCAGGTTCTTTATCACTAGCACCACCTGGGAATCTCCAACATAAGTGCCTTTCCCTAACAGTCTTTTTTCTTTTTAAAGATTTTTTAAAATGTGGACCATTTTTAAAGTCTTTATTGAATTGGTTACAANGCCTATGTCTTCTGCATTGGCAGGCAGGTTCTTTATCACTAGCACCACCTGGGAATCTCCAACATAAGTGCCTTTCCCTAACAGTCTTTTTTCTTTTTAAAGATTTTTTAAAATGTGGACCATTTTTAAAGTCTTTATTGAATTGGTTACAACATTGCTTCTCATTTCTGTTTTGGTTTTTTGGCCGCAAGGTATGTGGGATCTTAGCTCTCTGACCAGGGATCAAACCTGCGCCTCCTGCCTTGCAAAGTTAAGTCTTAACTGCTGGACTTCCAGGGAAGTCCCCCTAGTAGTTTTTAATAAGGCTTTTCTCTGTATTTATAGAAATAAAATTTGCCAATGAGTAAGGCCTAAAGGCTAAATTTTAAATCTTTCTGAAGATACCTCTTGCATTGTAAGAATTTATTTTTTAAACAATACATTAGTTTTCTAATGCTACCATGACAAATTACCACAAATTTAGTGGCTTAAAACAGCACCAATATATTATCTTACAGTTCTAGAGATCAGAAGTCCTAAAATCAATGTGTCAGCAAGGCTGTATTCCTCCTAG
>SJYA01007462.1:5103-29750 GCA_006410615.1 Neotragus moschatus
CAGATGAATGGATAAGAAAGCTGTGGTACATATACACAATGGAGTATTACTCAGCCATTAAAAAGAATACATTTGAATCAGTTCTAATGAGATGGATGAAACTGGAGCCGATTATACAGAGTGAAGTAAGCCAGAAAGAAAGGCACCAATACAGTATACTAATACATATAAATGGAATTTAGAAACATGGTAATGATAACCCTGTATGCGAGACAGCAAAAGAGACACAGATGTATAGAATGGACTTTTGGACTTTGAGGGAGAGGGAGAGGGTGGGATGATTTGGGAGAATGGCACTGAAACATGTATACTATCATGTAAGAAATGAATAGCCAGTCTATGTTCGATACAGGATACAGGATGCTTGAGACTGGTGCACAGGGATGATCCAGAGAGTTGATATGGGGTGGGAGGTGGGGGGGGAGGGTTCGAGATTGGGAACTCATGTACACCTGAGACAGAAAGAAAAAAAAAAGTACTTAGGTGTCAGTATCGGATGTACACCATGGTTATCTTCTGGCTGACACTTTTTCCTTTCCTCTCTCTATTCAAGCCTCCCTACAAGTACCAAGGTAATATGACTCACATGCCTAAAATTCTTCAAGAATGCTACAGACTGAAAAATAAGTGTCAAAGTATAACTTAATCACCTTTCTGTGCACCTGAAAACACTATAAGTCAACTACACTTCAATAAAATATATGTATTAAGAGAAAAATAAAGAATGCTACCGACAATATGTGTATCTCCCTCCAAATCACTGTTGAAATCCTATACCCTATATAAGAGTTTTAAGATGCAGGGCTCTCGGGAGGTGACTAGGTCCTGAAGGTGGAGCCCCGTGAGTGGGATGAGTGCCCTTGAAGAAGAGCCGGAGGGCTTGCATCTCCTCTCTGTCGTGTGAGGGCACAAGAGGACCACGGTCTGCAAACCAGCGAGAGCACTCGCGCCACACACTGCCTCTGCTTAGCACCTTGCTCTTCAGCTTCCCAGCCTCCAGAACTGGGAGAAATGAGCGCTCAGGCCGCAGCTTGTGCTGTTGCTATCACAGCCTTGGGCAAAGGCTTCCCCTCACCTCTTAGATACCTTCCAAGACGATGAGCATTCGACTTCTACCCGTGGCACAGTACAGTGAATGAATCGCCTAGGGCTGGCCAGAAGAATGCACACGGAGCCCAGAAACTGTCCACAGCGCCTGACTTAAAATTCTGCCTTCAACACATTTTCCCGCAGAAGCAGGCACACCACACATAAACACACGGCTTTTTAATTTTTTAATGGCAGCAACAGCGGAACCCAGGAACAGGTGCCTCAAGGCTGTGCAGAGCATCAAGCCTTGAGGTCTGACTCTCCTTTGGCGACCCGGCAGTTGCTGCGCGGTCCCTGGAGGGCGGGAGGTCACGGGGTCTAGTGCTTGTCACGCGGGGCCTCTGCGCTTAGCCCTCGCGTTTGCAGTGATGATGCCTCCGCTGAGAACTTACCAACCGGCCAGCTGGAACAGATGGTTCTAGAAACTGCTCCCCACTCCGTCCCCTCCCAGCCTAGGGGAGGTGCAGGCTCCCGGTAATCACCATCTAGCCCGAGGTGACTTCTCTCCCACTGCTGCTTTCCCTTCGTGGTAGCTGAAGTCCCGACAGTTGCTGTACCCTTAGGCGGCTCCTACCCGAGGCCGGGACTCGCCTGAGCGTTTTTCATTCAGCGCTCACTTCATTCCTCCCTATCCCGGCACGGCCCAAGCCGACTTTCCAGGAGGCCCGCGTGGGGAGCAGAGCTGGCTCAGGCCGAGAGGACAGACGCTGGGCTCTGCGCGCGCCCTGGCTCTGTGCGCTCTGGGCCCCGAGCACAGTTCCGCTGCTCCGCCTCCTCGCCAGTGACATGGGCGAAAGCAGTACCTGTTTCAGAAGGCGGCTGTGAAGGCTAACTGTGAGTTCCCCAGCACACTTAGAGCTCTTGGCTTATCGGAGATGCCAGTGTGTGTTTTGGAGAAGGCAATGGCAGCCCACTCCAGTACTCTTGTCTGGAGAATCCCATGGACAGAGGAGCCTGGTGGGCTGCAGTCCATAGGGTCGCGGAGAGTCGGACACACGGAGCGACTTCCCTTTCACTTTTCACTTTCATGCATTCGAGAAGGAAATGGCAACCCACTCCAGTGTTCTTGCCTGGAGAATCCCAGGGACAGGGGAGCCTGGTGGACTGCCGTCTATGGGGTGGCACAGAGTCGGACACGACTGGAGCGACTCAGCAGCAGCAGCAGAGTATGTTTGCTATGATTATTTACGAGCCTAAAGCCCGTTTGCTATCACATTGTACTCCATGCTATCTATCAAAGAGAGCTGGAGGGGGACCTGGCAGCCCGCCGCACTGCTCCTGCCTGGAGAATCCCACGGGCAGAGGAGCCTAGTGGGCTGCAGTCCGTGGGGTCATTGCAGAAGAGTTGACAAGACTTAGCCACTAAAATACAACAGCGTCAGAGAGGACGCACCTGTTGCTTAGAGTGGAAGGTCCCTGTTCCCGTTTTTAAATACCTTGTATGATGGCCTCTGTTTTATGCAGTGGATAGGCTGTCCTTTAAACAAGACATTCTTATGTTTAAAAAGCAAAATAGGATACTTTGTTCTTTTTCCATTGTCAGGAAGGCAGGTGTGACAGCCTCACAGGAAAAGTTGTGGAAGCTCCCTCCTTTGTGTATTGAATGGATCATAAGAACCCAGATAACATCTTAAAGACTGGCAGGCCTTCGCTTGTTTCCTTTAGCTGTGGAGAAACTTGGGAAATTTGGCTACAGCCTCATTGTTGTCCTATTAGAAAAGAAAAGGGGTTTCTCTGTGGACATTCCCCTGTTTAAGGCGCAGATAAACATCTGCCTTGGGTGAGAAATAATGTGAAGCTCAAATCTGAAGACCCCTTCCTATCATCCCAGAATTAATTTCTGCCTACTTGAGGAACAGCCATAAACTCTGTTCTTTACAGGCAAAGAAAGCCAGTGAGCTGAAGAAAACATGCGAAGAACTGAGTCAAGCGATTCCAAACCTGGAGACGCTTGAAGAAAGATGCTGCGCACCACCTTGAGCTTTTCTTATTTCTAATGCCGTACCAAACGATCCTGTGGCTGTGTAACAGCAAGAAACAAATACACAAGTGCAAAATCTGTATCTCTGCCTCTTCATCCAAGATAGCCACACTTACAACTGTGTAAAGATATTAGGGTCTTCAACTTCAGAGCAATCATTTTAAATCCATTTTTTACTAGACAAACTCCCACTCTGCTCTTTATTGCGCTTTATGTATAAAGGTCTCCAGAATCATTGCTGAACAGTTAAATGAAGAAAATGATGTGAATATTTTACTACTTTAATTTATGGGTCTTAAAATATCAGTATTTTTATCAAGGTGGCACTCACAATGGTTATCAATCATTTTTACCTTTTTTCCCACTTTGCTTACTTACACACTCATTGAAGCGGCTCTTCACTTGACACTCAGTGTGTCTGGCACTGGCTAAGCCTCGGGAATGCTAAGGCAGATGAGGTTTGATGGGTGTGTGCTCAGTCGTGTGTGACTCTTTGCGACCCCGTGGACTGCAGGTCACTAGGCTCCTCTGTCCATGGAATTTTCTGGGCAAGAATACTGGAGTGGGTTGCCATTTCCTTCTCCAGGGGACCTTCCTGACCCAGGGATTGAGCCTGTGTGCCTTGCGTCTCCTGCACTGACAGGTGGATTCTTTACCACTGCAAACTCTGGGAAGCCAGATTTCAGAATACTCGAGTGGGTTGCCATTTCCTTTTCCAGAGGATCTTCCCAACCCAAGAATCGAACCCAGGCCTCCCTCATTGCAGGCGGATTCTTTCCAACTGAGTCAGCAGGGAAGCCCCATAATAGTTGGTAACTGGCCTCAAAATGCTTACTGGCTATAGACCTAGAGATTATCATACCAAGTGAAGTAAGTCAGAAGGAGAAAGACAAATATCCTAAGATATCGCTTATATGTGGAAGCTACAATGTGGTGTGAAAGAACCTATCTACAAGAGACGCACACTCACAGGTGTGGAAATCGCCAAGGGGGAGGGCGGGGGGAAGGAAGGCAGTGCCTGCATGTTTGTGCGAAGTAAACATCGGAAGAAAATCAGGGAAGCGAACCTAGAATCTACTGCCCATTCTGTATCCCTGTGACAGCCGGGGACTCAGAAGAACTTCTGATACAGCGTATTCTTGGCTGTTACGGGCAGAATGAGAGGTTCTCTGAACATAAAGATGGGTTTGAAGCTCACAGTGGGAGAGTGATTTGTAAATATATAGATTAAGTTTTCCCATAAAATTAGGTTGCAAACCAAGAATGGATGTATTTACTAAGAATGCTGATGCAAAACTACGCTGGAAAGGAAAGGTGTGTTATTTACTTACATAAATATGGCTCCAGGTCTGCCTCCTCTGGTTATTACAGGCAGCTGGTAAAGAAGGGCTGTAATACCTCTGATGAGCTGTCTTCCCGTTTGCATCTGCCTGATCTCATCCTGGGTCAGCCTCTGGAGACAGACACTGGAGCTCCGTGGTAGCACAGTCCAGCACACGGATCTGAGCTGGAGTGTGAGCCTCAGGACTGCGTCACTGTGAGCTTCCAGGCACCTTTCCTTGCAGACTTACCATCTCTGGGACCTCAGGCTGCTTCTGTGAAGTCCCTGAGCTTCCGTTTTCCTCGTGGGTAGAATGAAGACACACATGTTTAACCTTGAGGATTCCCCATGATAATTTGAGCATTATCAGAATGGGGAATTTGCCTTAGCTTGCACTGATGCCCAGCCCTAGAAGAGTGGGCTCTTCATAAATAGCTGTTGAGTGAATTAATGCATGTGTGTATATAAAGAACGTAAGAGTGTCTAGAATCTAATAGGTTCTTAATGCTCATGTATTGGTTCATTTTTCCTTCCATAAATCAGCACGGGCCTTGCTCCCTCCAACTCCCAAGCTCAGCTGAATGTCCTGAAAATGGACAGAGAAAGTATCATCGAATGAAATCTTGTTGCCAACCAGTATTCCACAGTGTTCCACCTGGTTTCCCAGGACTCTTAATAGAAGCTGTTTAAGAGCATAACCGCGTCAGGTCTGAGAAGGTTGGGGGATGTGGCCTTAAACAGATTTCTTTACATTGGGGCTGTTCAAAGCCCTTACTGTTCTTGTATGTGTGCATTCTCTATGCAAGAGGGGACCACAACCCACAGCTTCCCAAGCACACTCAATCGGAGGACTCTTTGGTCACAGAGTATCTCAGGAGCCTCGTAGGAGCATAACTCCTTGGGAAATGTGGATCGAATCATTAGCTTGAAGAGCAGACACAAAGCAAAAAGCATTTATTTTTATAGGACAGTAAAATGCTTTTTTTTTTTTTAGGTCAGGGAAGGCTTATTTAGGAACGAGACGTGGAGTTCTCACAACCCAAGACAGTCATCGAGGAAATTTCGTTTCAATGGAGCATTTAAATGAGTGCAAACAAATGGACATAAAATAAGTATATAATAACACCTTGGGAAAATTAACCGTCTCTCTACTTAACATCTGTCACGTAGATAGTCGTAGCAACTGGATTGATTATGGAACAGGAAACTGGAAGTTTAAAAAAGAAGCAGCTGAGTTTGCTTGTATCGCCTGCAAAGGGACTCCTTTCTCTGGCAGATTGATATTGCACGAAGGTCTGAAGTTTCATTAAAGAAGCCTGGTTAGATGGTGTTAACAGTCGGTTACAGAATGTGTGTGTGTAATCAGACAATGCATTGCATTAGGCTATTAGAAGATATAATGGCATTATTTATGCATTCCGGATTGTGCTATGCCGTAAGTGGCATCTCTTCACAAGGAAACTACACAACATTGTGGCGAATCTGTAACAATGAAAGTGTTATCAGCACATTAATTATAAAACGACAGGTAGAGTCCTCTGCATCATGATTTTGTGTTCGTTGGGAATTTTTTTTTTCTTGTGAAATTTTATCATACTTAAGTGTCTATTGTAGCTTTGAAATGTGGACATGTTTGCATTTTCTGAAACGTTTGGTTATGGATAATGAAAGAATTTTTTTTTTTTTTAATGAACAAAACCAAATAGCACAACAAATACCTTACGCTGAATTCTTTTTTACTTAAATTCTATATCAACGGGTGTCCACACTGACAGATTACACTCCTTTCTTTACATGTAAACTTCCTGCTGAAAGCAGGTCAGAGTTAACAGTTGGATCAACTTGGAGACTTGTTTTTTAAACAATTAGTTTTATGTTCTTTTAAATAATTGCTTCATTATATTTTGTACATCTGTGCAGGAGTTCGATGACAACGTTGGTAAATTTCCAAATAGTTGTAAAACTGGGGAATACCGGTTAAGCAATCATGTAACCCACCTGTGGGTGGGAGAAGAGTCTTTATACAATTGCAACTCCGCCCTCCCCAGATTCCTTTAACAAAAGAATTAATTCTACTCTGTGAGGAAATGGTTTTGATCCAGGTGAGGATATCAGACACTGTATTTTTAAAGAAGATAGGCTGTAAGTCGTTCAGAAGAGACTGACAAAAATGATAAAAGATTTGAAAAACAAGGCCTATGAGAGAAGGGTAAGAGCACGGGGATATTCATTCCAGCCGAAGGAGGCTGAGGGGAGAGATAACTGTCTGCCTGAAAGTTAAATGATGATACATGCGAAGGAGGAATTGCTTCTCGTCAGCAGAGAGAGAGGGCGGCCAGAAGAGAACTACACCCGCTTTACTTAATATTAGGAACAGTTCTTGTGATACAAAAAGCAGTTCCATGAAGGAGTTAAATGCCAGGAAAGTCTCGGCTTTGCAGCCATGGGATCAAGAGTGAGTTTGTTGCAAATCCTTTAGAATACATTTGAAACACACTGAAGCTAGTCTGTGGCCTGGAAAATGGGCTGGAACTCAGCTCCTCTGTTGAAAATGATGGTGTGAGTTCTTCATTGCTGTAATAACTTGTTTAGTCAGGAAGGAAAGGTGTATCAGGATATTCATGGATCCATAAATCCTTCCTAAGGGACAAGCATCGAAATTCAGCAAAAATATTCTTAAATATTTAACCTAGAAATTACCGATGTTTTCAGCAGAGAAGCATAGTTAGAGTTCTGTATAACCTTGACCTGGGGAAACCACACTGCTCTCAATCCCAGACCACCCGGTCCAGTTCGAGTCCACCCCACTTCCCAGCCCAGGCGATAGCCTGGGGCAGGACTCGTCCACTGCATCCCCGGTCATGGGCGGCTGGCTCAGGACAGAACACTGAAGCCCGTCCTCAGACTCGCGCTGGAACTGTTAAAAAGGCGGCCTCCTCTTTGCTTTGCCGCTTCTCAGCTGGTAGAAAGTAACCTAGAATGCCTGGAGATCATGCCGCTGCAATTTGCCTCAGAATGAAGAGGAAAAGTGAAGCAGAAAGATGAAGGAAAAAAACAGGAGATTGTTTGGATAATACATGTGAACCCCTGAGTACAGTCAGGCCTGAAGCTGACAATTTTCAGACTTCTATGTGAATTAGTGAATTCCTTTTAGGTGTTTTTAACAATATGTTTTAAGGTAATGATCTCTGCCCCATAAAACTTAACTTCTTAGAATGGAGAGACAGACAATAAACATTCAGTTCACTTCAGTTCAGTTGCTCAGTCGTGTCTGACTCTGCGACCCCATGGACTGCAGCACCCAGCATCCCTGTCCATCACCAACTCCCAGAGCTTGCTGGCACTCATGGCCATTGAGTCGGTGATGTCATCCAACCGTCTCATCCTCTGCCATCCCCTTCTCCTCCTGTCTTCAAGCTTTTCCAGCTTCAGGGTCTTTTCCAATGAGTCAGTTCTTCACATCAGGTGAAAAACTTCACATCAGCATCAGGTGGCCAAAGTTTCAGCTTCAGCATCAGTCCTTCCGATGAATATTCAGGACTGATGTCCTTTAGGATGAACTGGTTGGATCTCCTTGCAGTCCCAGGGACTCTCAAGAGTCTTCTCCAGCACCACAGTTCAGAAGCACCAATTCTTTAAATAGTAGATCATATAGACTGACAGAAGGAGGCAAGTGCTGTAGAGAGAAGCTGAAAGCGGAGCAGATCAAGGTGTGTGGGGGGGACACAGGTTTGTAACTGGGTGGCTAAACTCGGACCTTCTAAGGAGGTGACAGCTGAGTAAAGAAGAAGGCTATGGGGGGACATCTGGAGAAAATGTATCGCAGAGATGTATTTCACAAAGTCTAGATTTTAAGACAGGAGATAAATAAAGGGCACTAAGCAACACAAGCGTCTCTGCCCTCCCCTCTTTGCTCAGACAGAAGCATATGAATTTCAGCCCATCTCGGGCAGTTATTCATTCACAAGGAGTATGATTTCACTCTCAAAAGAGCCTTCTAGATTTTAAAAGATGAAATCCAGAGCACACTTGTCTGTCTAAATACACGCATATAATTCTTCTCATATAGATGCATGAGTACGTATCTGCATAAAAACTTTAATTTTTCTCAGTATTGGTTACAGGTGACTTTTCTGCTTATGAGCAAATATGAGCTATTCGCGCTTTGCTTTACTTTTGAAAAATAAACCAAAGTTTAAGTCTGGTACAACGATTGCACAATCAGAATATTTTCTAAACAACCACTTAGAACAAACTCTACTAAGGAAGACACCATTAGCTCTATCAGAAGCAATCCTGGCAAACAACTATTCTCATTACAGTGCCGACAATTGTGTGAATGCGTCTGGAACTGCAAGGGGCACCTCATTATGACGCCTAGTTACGCCAATTTATTTATACACCTCCCTGAACAATATTTTATTTACAACTCCCCCACTCAACCCAAGACAAGACAACGTCAAGAAGCATCATTCAGAGATGAATACCTCATCTTTGCGATACCATCACAGCTCATCTCTGTGAACCGGAGCAGTCTGGGGTGAGCCCTACTTGTGGGAGGGCTTGCTTTGCCAGTCCCTTCGGGATATCAGAAGCTGAGCAGACGTGACTGCGACTCCAGCTGGGCTGGAGCGTGCTGTTCTAGGAGATGTTCCTGGCAGAGGAAGCTCTGCCGCCATGTTGCTCAGGCAAGAAGTCAGCGTCAGTAATTCTTTCTACTATGTGAGCAGATTATTCTATTCTAAACCACTAACAAGAGATAAGCAGTAACACTATACCACAGGGTCACTTTTATCATTCAGATGGGATTTTTGTTCTTTCGTTTTTCTTTTTTTCTTTTCCTTTTCCTTTTCTTTGTAAAACCCAATTCCATGTCTTGGAATTAGAAGCCATTTCCTGAACTTGGCAGACAAGAGTTATGGCGTCGCTACCCAGATCACTTCCCCAGAGGCTCTGCATCTAAGTGACTTAGTGAGGGAGTGATGTCAGTTAAGGGGGTGAAGGAGACAAGAACGTCAGGGGAAGGGGTCAAGTGAGGAAGTGAGCTCAGTTGGAAACCATCTCCAGCCCGACCAAAGAGGGTCCTCCGGAACATGAGGTTCCCTGCAGAGTCGGCCTCTTCCTGAGGCTACTGTTTGGATGATCTAGTCGTCTGTCTAGGTCTGGGGACAGTGGGGTTGGGGATGGAGGGTAGGGGTTGGTAGCCTCCCAGGGCAGGAAGTTCCCCTTTCCCCCGGGAACATTTACCCCGCCTCTACTCACAGCAATAGTGGATTGAGAGCTGGCTGACGTCCAAAAAGCAGCCTCTGCAGAATCCCAGCATCCCAGGTGGCTGTCACACCACCCAGAGTGTCCTAAGGAGTTTAAAGACGGCCCCCTATACCACCAGCATGGACTCCAGCTTGAGGAATGTGAAATCAAGCTTTAAATGAACTCTTATTCTTGAAATGCTGAGGCGATGCTGAAAGGGGCTAGAAATATGGACAATTCTAAGCCTTTGTAAAATTAAGAGATCAGAGATACGTGACCTCTCACTTCTGAGCCCCTCAAATTCTACATGACTTTCAAGGGCTTTTTTTCTTTTCAGAATGTCCACTTTGCTCTAGCATGCTAAGATAACCTAATTTTTGCTTGCGTATCTGACAACTGACTCACTGGAAAAGTCCCTGATTCTGGGAAAGATTGCAGGCAGAAGGAGAAGAGGGTCTCAGAGAATGAGCTGGTGATATGGCATCACCGATGCAATGGACATGGATTTGCCCAAACTTCGGGAGATGGTGAGGGACAGGGAGGCCTGGTCTGCTGCAGTCCATGGGATCATAAAGTGTCAGACTTGACCGCTGACTGAACAACCGCAAAGGGCATAGTTGAGGGACCCAAAGTAGCAGAAAGGGGAAAGGGATCGACCCAGGTCTGAGCGTGTACCTAGGCACTTGAAACTCAAAGTGTGGTCTGTAGACTTATTAGGAGCACAGCCCCCAACTCAGACCTACTGAATCAAGATTTTAACACAGATCCACAGGCTATTCACATGCATATTCAAATTTGAAAAGGGTTAAGATATATGACCTTGTTGAAATAAACTGAGGCTTTTGAACTGTATTGTTGGAGAAGACTCTTGAGAGTCCCTTGGACTCCAAGGAGATCCAACCAGTCCATCCTAAAGGAGATCAGTCCTGAATGTTCACTGGAAGGACTGATGCTGAAGCTAAAACTCCAATACTTGGGCCACCCATGTGAAGAGCTGACTTATTGGAAAAGACCCTGATGCTGGGACAGATTGAAGGCAGGAGGAGAAGGGGACGACAGAGGATGACGTGGTTGGATGGACATGAGTTAGAATAAACTCCGGGAGTTGGTGATGGACAGGGAGGCCTGGCGCGCTGTGGTTCATGGGGTTGCAAAGAGTCAGACACAACTGAGCAACTGAACTAAACTGAAATAAACTGATAATAACTTGACAATCCCTTAAAATTTCGGGCCCTTTGGATAGAGAGGGATTAGGGAAAGGGACTGGCAGTTAGGAGCTGAACTAAGTAAAATCTCCCCCAACGGATGAAATGGAGCCGTTTTCTGACCCAAGTGAGAAAGAGAAGGCTGCCGGGAGTGAGTCTGTGGCTAAATCACCCATTCTCATGTGTGTTCCACTGTGAAAGAGCTGTGCACCTATGAGCTTTGCTAACCTATCACCTGCCTCTTCTGGCTCCTCTTTGGCAAGTCAGGGAAGGCTTCTTTAGGAAACTATTCCACACCTTCTACTAAAACTCTGAAAGCCTTACTTTCATGGGTTGCAGAAAACAGAAAGCAAAATTAGAGGTTTTTTTCTCATTAATTTTCACTGAAGTATTGTTGCTTTGCAAGTGCGTCTTAGTTTCTACTTCACAGCAAAATGAATCAGTTATACATACACTTGTAGACCCTGATTTTAAAATTTCCTTCCCATCTAACTCACCACGGTTTTGAGTAAGCCCCCTGAGGGGTAGAGCAGGTTGTCATTAGTTCTCGTATGCGCGGTATCAAGAGTACACATGTGTGAATCCCAGTCTCCCAGTGCCTCCTACTCCCCGCTTTCCCTCTTGGTATCCACACTCCTGTCTCTGCATCTGTGCCTCTGTTTCTGCTTCGCACATGAATTCATCTGTGCCATTTTTCTAGGTCCGACATATATGTACTATTATAGGACACTTTTCTTTTTCTAACTTCACTCTGCATAACATTCTCTAAGCCCACCCACATCTCTGCAAAGGACCCATTTGCCTTCCTGGTTAAGACCGCGTAACATTCCGTTGCATGTTCTTTACCCATTCCTCTACTGATGGGGGTTTAGGCTGCTCCCATGTCTGGTCTCTTACGCTTACTCCATTGGTCCAGTTCAGTTCAGTTCAGTCGCTCAGTTGTGTGCAACTCTTTGCAGGCCTTGAGCCGCAGCATGCCAGGCCTCCCTGTCCATCACCCGCTCCCAGAGTGTGCTCAAACTCATGTCCATCGCGTTGGTGATGCCATCCAGCCATCTCGTCCGTTGTTGTATCCTTCTCCTCCTGCCTTAAATCTTTCCCAGCATCAGGGTGTTTTTCAGTGAGTCAGCTCGTCACGTCAGGTGGCCAAAAAAGTATTGGAGCTTTCATCAGTCTGTCCAATGAATCTTCAGGACTCATTTCCTTTAGGATGGACTGGCTTGATCTCCTTGCTGTCCAAGGGACTCAAGAGTCTTCTCCAACACCGCAGTTTGGCATCAATTCTTTAGCGCTCAGCTTTCTTTATAGTCCAACACTCACATCCATACATGACTACTGGAAAAACCATAGCATTGACTATGTGGACTTTATCCAATAAAGCAATGTCTCTGCTTTTTAATACACTGTCTAGGTTGGTCATAGCTTTTCTTCTAAGGAGCAAGCATCTTTTAATTTCATGGCTGCAGTCACCATCTGCAGTGATTTTGGAGCCCAAGAAAATAAACTCTGACACTGTTTCCACTGTTTCCCCACCTATTTGCCATGAAGTGATGGGGCCAGATGCCATGATCTTCGTTTTCCAAGTTTTAAGCCAACTTTGTCACTCTCCTCTTTTACTTTCATCAAGAGGCTCTTTAGTTCTTTTTTCTTTCACCCATAAGGGTGATTTCATCTGCATATCTGAGGTTATTGATATTTCTCCCAGCGGCCTTGATTCCAGCTTGTGCTTCTTCCAGCCCAGCATTTCTCATGATGTACTCTGCATACAAGTTAAATAAGCAGGGTGACAATATACAGCCTTGACGGACTCCTTTTCCCATTTGAAACCAGTCTGTTTTTCCATATCTAGTTCTAACTGTTGCTTCCTGACCTGCATACAGATTTCTCAGGAGGCAGGTCAGGTGGTCTGGTATTCCCATCTCTTTAAGAATTTTCCACAGCTGTTGTGATCCACACAGTCAAAGGCTTTGGCATAGTCAATAAAACAGAAATAGATGTTTTCCTGGAACTGTCTTACTTTTTTGATGACCCAACAGATGCTGGCAATTTAATCTCTGGTTCCTCTGCATTTTCTAAATACAGCTTGAATTTAAATTCAATTTAAATTCTAAATCCAGTCTTCACATACTGTTAAAGACCTGCTTGGATAATTTTGAGTATTAATTTGCTAGGGTGTGAGATGAGTGCAGTTGTGTGGTAATTTGAGCATNAACAGATGTTGGCAATTTAATCTCTGGTTCCTCTGCATTTTCTAAATACAGCTTGAATTTAAATTCAATTTAAATTCTAAATCCAGTCTTCACATACTGTTAAAGACTTGCTTGGATAATTTTGAGTATTAATTTGCTAGGGTGTGAGATGAGTGCAGTTGTGTGGTAATTTGAGCATTCTTTGACATTGCCCTTCTTTGGGACTGGAATGAAAACTGGTCTTTTCTAGTCCTGTGGCCATGTTAAGTTTTCCAAATGTGTTGGCATACTGAGTACAGCACTTTTACAGCACCATCTTTTAGCATTTGAAGTATCTCGATGGGAATTCCATCACCTCCGTTATCTTTGTTCTCAGTGATGCTGCCTAAGGCCCACCTGAGTTCGCCTTCCAGGATGTCTGGCTCTAGGTGAGTCGCCACAGCATCGCGGTTATCTGGGTCATGAAGATCTTTTCTGTACAGTTCTTCTGTGTATTCCTGCCCCCTCTTCTTACTATCTTCTGCTTCTGTTAAGGTCCGTATCATTTCTGTTCTTTATTGTTCCCATCTTTGCGTGAAAATTTCCCTTGGTATATTCAATTTTCTTGACGAGATCTCCAGCCTTTCCCATTCTATTATCCCCCTCTATTTCCTTGCACTGATCACTGAGGACGGCTTTCTTTTTTTCTTTTTTATTTATTTATTTATTTATTTTCATCTCAGGTGTACANCCCATCTTTGCGTGAAAATTTCCCTTGGTATATTCAATTTTCTTGACGAGATCTCCAGCCTTTCCCATTCTATTATCCCCCTCTATTTCCTTGCACTGATCACTGAGGACGGCTTTCTTTTTTTCTTTTTTATTTATTTATTTATTTATTTTCATCTCAGGTGTACATGAGTTCCCAATCTTGAACCCACCCCCCAACCTCCCACTCCACATCAACCCTCTGGATCATCCCCGTGCACCAGTCCCAAGCATCCTGTATCCTGAACNCCATGGACAGAGGAGCCTGGCGGGCTGCAGTCCATGGAGTTGCAAAATAGTTGGACACGACTTAGCAACTAAGCAATGGTAACAATATAGTCGTCTCAAAATGTGATGTTAGTCTCCGCTGCATGGCCAGGTAATTCAGTTACGCATGGAAGGAAGTGAGAGTCGCTCAGTCGTGTCTGACTCTTCGCCACCCCACGGACTATACCGTCCATGGGATTCTCCAGGCCAGAATACTGGAGTGGGTCACTGTTCCCATCTCCAGGGAATCTTCCCAACCCAGGGATCAAGCCCCAGTCTCCTGCATTGCAGCCGGATTCTTTACCAGCTGTGCCACAGGGGAAGCCCAATTTCCCTGATATAGTATTACAAAAGAATTGAGTATAGTTCCCTGTATAGCACAGGGAACTATATAGCATATACGGTAGGTCTACCTATACAGTAGGTCTTTATGGTTGTCTATTCATCCAAAGTCCTAATTTTTCCTTCCCTGTCTCTGCTGCTTCTTATCTCTTGCCTCCAGACCTTCTTTTAAAGGGGGCTAACAGGCAATGGCAGCCCACTCCAGTCCTCTTGCCTGGAAAATCCCATGGACGGAGGAGCCTCGTGGGCTGCAGTCCATGGGGTCGCTAAGAGTTGGGCACGACTGAGCGACTTCACTTTCACTTTTCACTTTCATGCATTGGAGAAGGAAATGGCACCTCACTCCAGTGTTCTTGGCCTGGAGAATCCCAGGGATGGGGAGCCTGATGGGCTGCCGTCTATGGGGTCGCGCAGAGTCCGACACGACCGAAGCCACTTAGCAGCAGCAGCACCCAGGATAATCTCACTTTTTACTTTCTCAGAATCACCTAACCTGGGACCTTAAAGCAAAATCCCTTACTTTTGGCGTATAATGCAAGCTAATCATGGAGTGACACCCCACCCACCTTCAAGGGGGAGGAATTGGTTATACAGGATCAGAGATTTTGTGGTTGTCTTATAATTCTGCCTACCACAGGACTCAAGCAGCAGCAGCAGGGGAAGTCAGCTTGCTGAGGAGGCACGAAGGAGGTAAGCCGTAAGATCTAACAGGAAGACACTCGTTACTGAATACCAGGGCTTGACCGCAACAGGAGGCTGAAACTGTAACTCGGAAAGATGGAGACTGTGAATAGAGAGGCTTTGACCTGGAGGTTCAGGAGAGATGAAAGGTATTAAGGTCGTTAGAAAGAGTTGTAGCTTGTATAGGAATTGGGTCTGTTGTTCTCTCCAGTCTGGTGGTGAGGTGAGAGTGGTGTGGGATCAATACCAGTATCAATACGAGGTCAATATCATTTAAGACTGACGAAGGGGCAGGGGAGAAGAGGACCCCAATTTAAGCCTTGTTAGGGGTTAAGGGTGAGATTTTAGTTCTTCTCAGGTGTGCCTAAATCAGAGCAGGGAATTTGGAGATGTTTGAATCCTGCTTGCCAAGCACGTTGCATCTCCTGATTCTCACAGGGAATCTGTGTTCAAAAGAAACAGCATCAAAGTCACCCTTGATTGATATTTGAGAAAATATTCAATACTATAGTGAAAGCTCTCTCATGAAAGCTTAAGTAGAGGACTGGACTAAAGCTGAGGTCTGAGTGGAAACGTCTAGCTTCTGCCATCTCTTCCTCACTTTCAATTTCAAACCTAAAAATTTGGGACCCTTGTGACTAGACAGATCTGAAGGGAGAGCACCCACACCCAGGAGGGCCCTGGGCCCATGCGGCCTGCTTCGGAGAATGTGGAAGGGAGTTCACAGTATTAACTGACTTGTCCCACGGACCAGCCCTACTCAAGGCTGTGGGTGGAAGGTCAAGAGAGAGCGTGGAGCTGGGCCCATGCAGTTAGCTCAAAGCAGCTCTGTCCACTATGCTATAGGACCTGATCCGTGAATTCCCTGAGCTACGACCAGTCATACCCTTGCTGGTGGTAGGAGAAGTTGGGAAGTTTGCTGAAAGGCAGTTCCCTCTGGATTTGTAGGGACGATGCTAAAGGTAATGAGCTGAGAGACACTTTTTTTTTTTTTTTTCCTGAAGCTGGCATAAGAATAGTAGACATGGCTTCAGGTGACAAAGCACAGCTCGAGGCACTTTCAGCAGCGGCGGGCTCGGGCAACAGACTGTTGATGCTGGCACTGGGTCTTCTCTTCCCTTGGCCAGCCCAGCGCCAGGTGAAGGAGCAACAGCCTGTACGAGGTCTACTAATTCCCAGGAGGCGGGTGCCACTGTACTCTCTGCTACGGTCACCAGTGGCTCAGCCGACACTGAGCCCAGAGGCCTGAGTCCACTTCTCCAATGTCCAGTTCTAATTCCCTAATGTTAGATACTGTCTACGGTGTTCGGCAGGGAACTAAAGTCATAACATTGTGATACATACAAATTATATTGTCATGTTCTGACTGCTATCCTTAGCATAATCACAACGCTGTTTTTGCTTTTATTGGTGCTTAAAAATGCCTCTTGCAGTTATTTATATTCATATGTAAAGTGTTTATTTTTCAGAGTGGACAATGTTCTGACTGTGGAATCTTTGGGAAATGTTTCAGTGTGAAGAAGTAAACAACCACAATTTTCAGACTTAACACTTTTAAGCCCTTTCCACTTTTTGTTAAAAATTCAGCTTGAACACCAGTGACTCGATGATGACCTTGGCTTGAACTTGCCAGATTAGCATGCTTTCTGGGGTAGCATGCATGTGCCTGTGGCTGGCGGGACAGATGTATTGTGCTTCCCAGGTGGCGCTAGTGGTAAAGAACTCACCTGCCAATGCAGGAGACTTAAGAGACACGGATTCAGGATTCTTGGGTCTGGAAGATCCCCTGAAGGAGGGCATGGCAATGTATGTATTCTTGCCTGGAGAACGCCATGGACAGAGGGGGCCTGGCAGGCTACAGTCCATGGTGTCACAAAGAATTGGACATGACTGAAGCAATGTAGCATGCCTGCGGGCTGGTGTATTAATATATAAAATGTTTTGCATATCTCTGCTTATTTCCATCAGGACAGATTTCAGGAATTAGAATCCTGGGTCGTCAGAAGGAAAATCACTAAGACTTGATAACGCTGCTGTGATGGACAGTTTTATGTGTCAATGTAGCCAAGTTAGAGTGCTCCCTTATTTGACCAAATATGTAGGTGCTGCTATGAAACTATTTATAGGCATGATTGACAACTGCAGTTGTTAAACCTGAGTAAGGAGACTAGGCTCAGTAGTCTGGGTAGGCCTGATCCAATCAATTGAAAGGCCTTCACAGCAGAATGGAGGGTTCCCTGAAGGAGAAATTCCTCCTGTGGATTATAGCTTCAGCTCCTGCCTGAGAGTTTCCAGCTGCCCTCCCCTACAGAAGTCAGATTCATCCACCCAGTTCCCACAGTCACTTAGTGAATTCCTTGTCATATATACATATGTGTCTGCATGTGTATGTATATGGCATATACATGAATATATGTATTGTGTCATAAATATATATGTTCAGTTCAGTTCAGTTCAGTCGCCCAGCTGTGTCTGACTCTAGGCGACCCCATGGAGTGCAGCACACCAGGCTTCCATGTCCATTACCAATGCCCTGAGCTTGCTCAAACTCATGTCCATTAAGCTGGTGATGCCATGCAACCATCTCATCCTCTGTCATTCCCTTCTTCTCCTGCCTTCAATCTTTCCCAGCATCAGGGTCTTTTCCAATGAGTCAGTTCTTTGCATGAGGTGACCAAAGTATTGGAGTTACAGCTTCAGCATCTGTTCTTCCAATGAACACCCAGCACTGATCTCCTTTAGGATGGACTGGTTGGATCTCCTTGCAGTCCAAGGGACTCTCAAGAGTCTCCTCCAACACCACAGTTCAAAAGCATCCACTCTTTGGCATTCGGCTTTCTTTATGGTCCAACTATAACATTTATATATGACTACAGGAAAAACAAAAGCTTTGACTAGACAGAGCTTTGTTGGAAAGTAATGTCTGCTTTTTAATATGCTATCTAGGTTGGTCATAGTTTTTCTTCCAAGGAGCAAGTATCTTTTAATTTTGTGGCTGAAGTCACCATCTACAGTGATTTTGGAGCCCAAGAAAATAAAGGCTGTCGCTGTTTCCATTGTTTCCCCAGCTATTTACAGTGAAGTGATGGGAACAGATGCCGTGATCTTAGTTTTCAGTATGTTGAATTTTAAGCCAGCATTTCACTCTCCTCTTTCACTTTCATCAAGAAGCTCTTTAATTTCTCTTCAATTTCTGCCATAAGGGTGGTGTCATCTTTGAATCTGAGGTTATTGATAATAACCTGGTAATCTTGATCCCAGCTTGTGCTTCATCCAGCTTGGCATTTTGCATGATGTACTCTGCATATAAGTTGAATAAGCAGGGTGATAATATACAGTCTTGATGTACTTCTTTCTCAATTTGGAATCAGTCCGTTGTTCCATGTCTGGTTGTAACTGTTGCTTCCTGATCTGCATATAGATTTCTCAGGAGGAAGGTCAGGTGGTCTGGTATTCTGATCTCTTTAAGAATTTTCCATAGTTTGTTGTTATCTACACAGTCGAAGGCTGTGGCATAGTCAATAAAGCAGAAGTAGATGTTTTTATGGAATTCTCTTGCTTTTTCAATGATCTAATGGATGTTTTTTGAACTGTGGTGTTGGAGAAGACTCTTGAGAGTCCCCTGGACTGCAAGGAGATCCAACCAGTCCATTCTGAAGGAGATCAGCCCTGGGATTTCTTTGGAAGGAATGATGCCGAAGCTGAAGCTCCAGTACTTTGGCCACCTCATGCGAAGAGTTGACTCATTGGAAAAGACTTTGATGCTGGGAGGGACTGGGGGAAGGAGAAGAAGGGGACGACCGAGGATGAGATAGCTGGGTGGCATCACTGACTCGATGAACGTGTGAGTCTGAGTGAACTCCGGGAGTTGGTGATGGACAGGGAGGCCTGGCATGCTGTGATTCATGGGGTCACAAAGAGTCAGACATGACTGAGCTACTGAACTGAACTGAATGGATGTTGGCAATTTGATTTCTGGTTCCTCTGCCTATTCTAAACTCAGCTTGAACATCTGAAAGTTCATGGTTCACGTATCGTTGAAGCCTCACTTGCAGAATTTTGGCTTTTACTTGGCTAGTGTGTGAGATGAGTGCAATTGTGCAGTAGTTTGACACTTTTTGGCATTGCCTTTCTTTGGGATTGAAATGAATACTGATCTTTTCCAGTCTTGTGGCCACTGCTGTTTTCCAAATTTGGTAGCGTATTGAGTGAAGCACTCTCACAGCATCATCTTCCAGGATTTGAAATAGCTCCACTGGAATTCCATCACCTCCAATAGCTTTGTTTGTAGTGATGCTTCCTAAGGCCCATTTGACTTTGCATTCCAGGATGTCTGGCTCTTGGTGAGTGATCACACCATTGTGATTATCTGGGTCATGAAGATCTTTTCTGTACAGTTCTTCTGTGTATTCTTGCCACCTCTTCTTAATATCTTCTGCTTCTCTTAGGTCCATATCATTTCTGGCCTTTATCGAGTCCATCTTTGCATGAAATGTTCCCTTGGTATCTCTAATTTTCTTGAAAAGATCTTTAGTCTTTTCCATTCTATTGTTTTCCTCTATTTCTTCACATTGTTCACTTAGGAAGGCTTTCTTATCTCTCCTTGATATTCTTTGGAACTGTGCATTCAGAGGAGTATATCTTTCCTTTTCTCCTTTGCCTTTTGCCTCTCTTCTTTTTACAGCTATTTGTAAGCCCTCCCCAGACAGCCATTTTGCCTTGTTGCATTTCTTTTTCTTGGGGATGGTCTTGATCGCTGCCTCCTGTACAATGTCACAAACCTCCTTCCATAGTTTTTCAGGCACTCTGTCTCTCAGATCTCACATTCATCCAATGTGAGTCTATTTGTCACATCTATTGTATAATCGTAAGGGATTTGATTTAGGTCATCCTGAATGATCCAGCGGTTTTCCCTTCTTTCTTCAAGTCTGAATTTGGCAATAAGTAGTTCATGATCTAAGCTGCAGTCAGCTCCCAGTCTTGTTTTTACTGAGTGTATAGAGCTTCTCCATCTTGGGCTGCAAAGAATATAATCAATCTGATTTCAGTGTTGACCATCTGGTGATGTCCATGTGTACAGTTGTCTCTTATGTTGTTTGAAGTGGTGTTTGCTATGACCATTGCTTTTTCCTGGCAAAAATCTTGTTAGCCTTTGCCCTGCTTCATTTTGTACTCCAAGGCCAAACTTGTCTGTTACTCCAGGTATCTCCTGACTTTCTACTTTTTCATTCCAGTCCGCTATGATGGGAAGGACTTTTTTTTTATGTTAGTTCTAGAAGGTCTTTTAGGTCTTCATAGAAACATTAAACTCAGCTTCTTTTGCTTTAGTGGTGGAGCATAGAGTTGCATTACTGTAATATTGTCTTCAGAACAAATAGAGATCATTCTGTTGTTTTTGAGATTGCACCCAAGTACTTCATTTTGAACTCTTTTTTTTTTTTTTTTTAAACTATGATGGCTACTCCATTTCTGCTATCCACAGTAGTAGATATAATGGTCTTCTGAGTTAAATTCACCCATTCCAGTCCACTTTAGTTCACTGAGTCCTAGAATGTTAACATTCACTCTTGTCGTCTCCTGTTTGACCTCTTCCAGTTTGCCTTGATTCATGGACCTGACATTCCAGGCTCCTATGCAATATTCCTTATGGCATCGTACTTTATTCCCATCACCAGTCACATCCACAGCTGGACACTGTTTTCTCTTTGACTCCGTCTCTTCACTCCTCCTGGAGGTATTTCTCCTCTCGTCTCCAGCAGCATATTGGGCGCCTAACGACCTGGGGAGTTCATCTTCCAGTGTCATATCTTTTTGCCTTTTGACATTGTTCATGGGGTTCTCAAGGCACGAATACTGCAGTGGTTTGCCATTCCCTTCTCCAGGGGACCACGTTTTGTCAGAACTCTCCACCATGACCGTCTGTCTTGGGTTGCCCTACATGGCATGTCTTTCTTTGGTGGGATCCAACATTCTCCTGTTGATGGTTGTTCAGCAGCAAGTTGTAGTTCTGGAGTTCTTGCAGGAGATGAGTACACGTCCATCTACTCTGCCATCTTGCTCAATCTTTTTTTAAATATATGTCCTATCACTGTAGATGGTGACTGCAGCCATGAAATTAAAAGACGCTTACTCCTTGGAAGGAAAGTTATGATCAACCTAGATAGCATATTCAAAAGCAGAGACATTACTTTGCCGACTAAGGTCCGTCTAGTCAAGGCTATGGTTTTTCCAGTGGTCATGCATGGATGTGAGAGTTGGTCTGTGAAGAAGGCTGAGCGTCGAAGAATTGATGCTTTTGAACTGTGGTGTTGGAGAAGACTCTTGAGAGTCCCTTGGACTGCAAGGAGATCCAACCAGTCCATTCTGAAGGAGATCAGTCCTGAGTGTTCTTTGGAAGGACTGATGATGAGGTTGAAGCTCCAGTACTTTGGCCATCTCATGTGAAGAGTTGACTCATTGGAAAAGACTGTGATGCTGGGAGGGATTGGGGGCAGGAGGAGAAGGGGACGGCAGAGGATGAGATGGCTGGGTGGCATCACTGACTCGGTGGGCGTGAGTCTGAGTGAACTCCGGGAGTTGGTGATGGACAGGGAGGCCTGGCGTGCTGCGATTCATGGGGTTGCAGAGTCAGACACGACTGAGCGCCTGAACTGACTGAACTGAGTGCACATCGTATGAGCGCACATCACATACATGTGCATGTGTACTCACGTGTACGTATGTGTCACTTGTTGTTGTTCATTGCTCTGCCGTGTCTGGCTCTTCTTGACCTCATGGGCTGCAACATGCCAGGCTTCCCTGTCCTTCATTGTCTCACAGAATTTGTTCAAACTCATGCCCATTGATTTGGCGATGCCATCCAACCATCCCACCTTCTGTCCCCACCTTCTCCTGCCTCAATCTTTCCCAGCATCAGAGTTTTTTCTAATGAGTCAGCTCTTTGCATCAGGTGGCCAAATTATTGGAACTTCAGCTTCAGCATCAGTTCCTCCAATAAATATTCAGGCTTGACTTCCTTTAGGATTGACTGGTTTGATTTCCCTGCAGTCCAATGGACTCCCAAGAGTCTTCTCCAGCACCACAGTTTGAAAGCATCAGTTCTCCGGTGCTCACGTATGTATGCCAAGTACACACATATGTTTATGTCAGGTAGGTAGATCGACGAGCAATACTGGATAACACTGATTCTGCCTTTCCGTGAGGCTCTGATCCAGTCGCCACATCCTGTTCCAGAATGATCAACTGCGTAGTCCATGAGGATGCCCTACTTGGTGTTCTCGAACCAACATGGACTATTATTATTCTGCAGAGGTAAGGACCCACTGACCAGTTTTGACTGGTGATCTGATCAGAATGGCGTTTCAGTTCATAACACTGATATGGTGACAGGGAGCAGGGTGTACTCAGATGGAAGCTGAAGAGATCAGGACACGTGATGAGGAGCTGACAGACTGTCACAGCTCCTAACAGCGAAATCCCCAGGACTCAAGGCAGATCCGGATGACGACATGCACCCATTAGGATTCTCACATGTTCTTTCTTCCTTGTTCTGCAGTTGTTTGTATGAATTAAAGCTGAACCCACAAGTGATTTTCTCAGTTTGCTCATCTTGGAATTAGGGTTATTAAAATACTTCAAATTCTTGGTAAACTCTTTAGGCTATCTATCTGTCCTGGATTGGAACATAGTATTTCTGATTTCAGATAGCCATTTATCAGATTTCCTTTAGTTTACAATTAGCTGCACTTTATAACATACTGTAAAGGAGGACAAATGTCTAGCCATGGGTCAGACAGAGATTTGTGCAACAGAAATCTTCGCAGTCCTGAGGAAGGAAGGCTAATACCATGTAGAAACCATCCCTGAAGACACACCACTCACAGGGGTATGACAAAGTGTTCCGTTTTAGCTTTAAATTCTTTTATTTATTTTTAATCATCTATTGACGTATGGTTGCCTTACAATGCTGCGTTAGTTTCTGCTGTGCAGCAAAGTGATTCAGTTGTGCATACAGGCATGTTCTTTTTCATGACAGTTTATCACAGGATATTGACTATAGCTCCTGCACTATACTGTATGACGTTGNTTTTAGCTTTAAATTCTTTTATTTATTTTTAATCATCTATTGACGTATGGTTGCCTTACAATGCTGCGTTAGTTTCTGCTGTGCAGCAAAGTGATTCAGTTGTGCATACAGGCATGTTCTTTTTCATGACAGTTTATCACAGGATATTGACTATAGCTCCTGCACTATACTGTATGACGTTGCTGTTTGTCCGTTCTATACAGTTTGCATCTGCTCATTCCAAACTCCCCATCCATACCTCCTCGGCCACCCTCCCCCCTGACAACCACAAGTCTCTTCTTTGTTTCTGTGAGTCTGGTTTCTACTTTATAGATAAGCTTCATTTGCAATTCTCATAAATCCCTAGTGTTGGGCAAGCTTTCCTCCTTCCTCTGGATCAAATCTCAGGTAGGCCTTGAATTTTCTGGTCCTTCTTCAATAAAGCAGATAATACTCCAGTGAAATAAAAGTCAAAAACACACTCTCAGTTTAGTCATTAACAAGTCCAGTCTCACACGTAGTTAAGCATATCTCCCCTTCCTGTTGCTCAGGCCTCCTGCAGACAGGAAGGCCGGTGTCAGGGACGAGGGCGGAGCTGACATCTCTCCCGTATTCTGTGCATTCTCCAGCATCTGACAAACCTTGCTTCTGACCCTTCCAGAACCGGAGCAGGAGGACGAGAAGTGCTACAAGGAAAATATCCCCCAACAGATGGGCTTCTGTGGAGCTAGTCTCAGGTGGTTGATGTTTATCGTGCATTTAAAAGTGAACTTTCTGGAGGCACTAGAGTGGATTGTTTGGGATGCCCCTCCAACGTGTCCCTCATCTGGGGAGAAACTTTCCACCTGCCATCATCTTGATGAAGGAAAATGTATCACAGTAATCCGACTCGTGCCCCAACCAGTAATGCTGAAGAAGCTGAAGTTGAACAGTTCTATGAAGACCTGCAAGACCTTTTAGAACTAACACCCCCAAAAGATGTCCTTTTCATCATAGGGGACTGGAATGCAAAAGCAGGAAGTCAAGAAACACCTGGAGTAACAGGAAAATTTGGCCTTGGAATGCGGAATGAAGCAGGGCAAAGACTAATAGAGTTTTGCCAAGAGAACGCACTGGTCATAGCAAACACCCTCTTCCAACAACACAAGAGAAGACTCTACACATGGGCATCACCAGATGGGCAACACCGAAATCAGATTGATTATGTTCTTTGCATCCAAAGATGGAGAAGCTCTATACAGTCAGCAAAAACAAGACTGGGAGCTGACTATGACTCAGAATATGAACTCCTAATTGCCAAATTCAGACTTAAATTGAAGAAAGTAGGGAAAACCATGACACCATTCAGGTATGATCTAAATAAAATCCCTATGATTGTACAGTGGAAGTGAGAAATAGATTTAAGGGACCAGATCTGATAGATAGAGTGCTTGATGGACTGTGGAATGAGGTCCGTGACATTGTACAGGAGACAGGGATCAAGACCATCCCCACGGAAAAGAAATGCAAA
>SJYA01007463.1:0-18453 GCA_006410615.1 Neotragus moschatus
TCAGTTATTCTGGACTCTGGGGCTGTGGCTAGTCACTGGGTTACTGGGGTGAGCTCTGGGACAGACAGCCTGGGTTCCACTCTCCTTTGGCAGGGCGCTCGGAGAGTTACTTAATCATCTTTGGTTTCCTTATCTACACAGTAAAGGAAAGAACAGGTAACCTTAGGCCTGCTGTGAAAATGGAATGAAGGAGCATATTTAAGGAACTTCAGAGTCGTGAGCTGGTTGATTCCAGGATCTTCTGGGCTTCCTATTGTGGGCCTAGCATTGGATCATACACGTGGTTCAGACTGTACCTCTCCCATTCGATTTTAATGAAAAGAATTCTGTTTGCAAAATCATATGTGTGTGTGTTGCTCAGTTGTGTCTGACTCTATGAAACCCCATGGACTGTAGCCCATCAGACTCCTCTGTTTGTGGGATTTCTCAGGCAAGAATACCAAATGGCCTGCTTGGAAGGACTGACGCTAAAGCTGAAGCTCCAGTACTTTGGCCACCTCATGCGGAGAGTTGACTCATTGGAAAAGACTCTGATGCTGGGAGAGATTGGGGGCAGGAGGAGAAGGGGATGACAGAGGATGAGATGGCTGGATGGCATCACCAACTCGATGGACATGAGTTTGGGTGAACTCCAGGAGTTGGTGATGGACAGGGAGACCTAGCCTGCTGCAATTCATGGGGTCGCAAAGAGTCAGACACGACTGAGCGACTGAGCGACTGAACTGAACTGAACTGAACTGATAGTAGATAATAGGGAGTAGAGAAGATTCTCTAAATTGGATTGCAAGTGAAAATGCAGTGGCCACGTCTGACTCTTACTATTTTCCTTATTTATATATATTATTACATTATACATTATTGAGATTTGGTTATATTTGTATTAAATATAATATATATATATAATTTAGTGTATATAGGAATAACATGTATAGTCATGTCTATGCTATATATATATTCTATTTCAGATTCTTTTCCTTTATCAATATAAGATACTAAATATAGTTCCTGTGCCATACAATCAGTATTGTTTATCAATTTTATAATGAAAATAGTAGTGAGTAGCTGTTAATCTGAAACTCCTAATTTATCCTCCCTGGAAGTTTCCTTTAGAATCAACTAAGAAGTTAAAGGGGCACTTCTCAGGTGGCACTCATGGGAAGAACCTGCCTGCCAGTGCAGGAGACTTAAGAGATTCAGTTTGATCCCTCGGTAAGGAAGATTCCCCTGGAGGAGGGCATGGCAACCCACTCCAGTATTCTTGCCTGGAGTATCCCATGGACAGAGGAGCCTGGCAGGCTACAGTCCATAGGATTGTACAGAGTTCAACATGACTGAGGCGACTTAGCATGGCAGGAAGTTAAAGAAAGTTAAACAAAGCCCTCCAGTTTTTCAAATAAATTCATGCAGTACTTTTTAGGCTTCTACTGTGTTCCTGAACCAAGGCCAGTCAGTGTGAGGGGCTGTGGAAGTGCGACAGACCTGTCCCCTTATAATAGAGCTGAGAGACAACAGTCGTGCCAAGCAATCAATCAGAGAGGGCTCCAAGATAAGACATAATCGAATGTTCTAGTAAACCTCGGGAGTGCCAAAGTGTATGTATGGTTCAGGCAACATAGGGCAGCATTTCTCACCAGCAACCTGCAGCTCTTCAGCACAGAGGCCAGGCCAAGAGGTTTGAGTGGTTTATGAAGAATTCCCCGTTTACCATATGCACTTCCTCAGACTGCTACTTCTGAAGGCAGTGTTTTGCTTCCAACACCACTTCCAAGCTCTCCGAGTTGTATTGTACTAATAAGTAGTGATTTTGGAGTCTCTAAATGTTAGACTGTATAATGAAAAAGGGCAGGGAAGTGTTTTTAAATACCAATGAATTCCAGCATCCTGGGCTGCCAGAAGTCTGGTCTCAACCTCCGGTTTCCAGCCCAAGTGTTTGGGATTTGCACATGTCGGAAGCTGATGAATGGAGGTTGGGCCCTCCTACTTTTCTCTTAGGGTCCCGAGGAGTCTGGGCTGTCGGGAAGGCTGCCCACCTCGGAGACAGGCCACCTGGCTGAGTCCCTGGGCCTCAACTCTACTAGGGGCTGCCTGGAATTCCCACAAGCAGCCCCACCCTTCTGTTACTAAGGCTCAGTTCTAGGGAAGAGTGGACTGTGGGTGCATTCCAAAAGGAGAGTCCCTTGCAGGACACTTGGGAACATTTACAGAAGGAAATTTCAGATGAGAAATGGTGTGAGATGCTAATGGTGGTGGTCGAGTCACTATGTCACATCCGACTCTTCGACCCCATGGTGCCTAGTCCACCAGGCTCCTCTGTCCGTGGGATTTCCCAGGCAGGAGTACTGGAGTAGGTGCCATTTCCTCCTCCAGCGGAACTTCCCCACCCAGGGATCAAACCCGAATCTCCTGCATTGCAGGCAGATTCTTTACTGAGCCACCAGGAAAGCCTGTGAGACACTAAGAATTTTCACTCTCGGAACAACCTATTGCCCTTGACTTCATAGCCCTGATGTATCACCATGAACAATATTGCTACCACCAGCTGAATGGCACTCTTTGTCCAGGCACTGAATGGTTAGTAATAAGCCTCATAGCATCCTTAGGGAAACTAAGGATTACTAAACTCTTTCACTTGTGAGAAATTGAGGCCTTGAAAGCATGACTCAGTTCAGTTCAGTTCAGTCGCTCAGCTGTGTCTGACTCTTTGCGACCCCATGAACCACAGCACGCCAGGCCTCTCTGTCCATCATCAACTCCCGGAGTTCACCCAAACTCATGTCCATCGAGTCAGCGATGCCATCCAGCCATCTCATCCTCTGTCATCCCCTTCTCCTCCTGCCCCCCAATCCCTCCCAGCATCAGAGTCTTTTCTAATGAGTCAACTCCCTGCATGAGGTGGCCAAAGTATTAGAGTTTCAGCTTTAGCATCAGGCCCTCCAAAGAGCACCCAGGACTAATCTCCTTTAGAATGGACTGGTTATATCTCCTTGCAGTCCGAGGGACTCTCAAGAGTCTTCTCCAACACCACAGTTCAAAAGCATCAATTCTTCGGCGCTCAGCTTTCTTCACAGTCCAACTCTTACATCCATATATGACCACTGAAAGCATGACTCACTTGCCCAAAAAGTCACTCATCTCAAGTAAGGGAACTAGCCTATGACCCAATATGTCTGGTTTCCTGAACTGGCTCACCAGGCTGTCCTGCCACTCAGGCAAATAACACACAGCTAAGCCACCTTGTGTGCCACCTGCAAAAACTGCCTTGAAATCGGATCAGTGCCCAGCAACAGGATACGTCCTGATGAAAGCCGACAGGAGAGAGATGATGCTGACCCAATCACCTTTGCCTGGGAATAGTCCAGGGAACTGGAGGTGAGGCTACTGGGGTTGGTGGACATAATCGCAGGGAGGAACTGATATTTCTGGAAAGCCACGTGAAGGGACAAGAGTCCTCCTGGTAGATGAGGAAGGAATAGGAATTCAGACAGAGGAAACAGATGAAGCTGAGATGGTGTGGGAGGCAGAAGAATGGCCCAAACACATCCACGCTCTGCAGCCTGAAGCCTATGAGCATGCTACAGAACTTGGCAAAAGGAACTCTACAGATGAGATTAAGGATACAGACCTTAAAAGAGAGAGATTACCCTGGGTTATTCAGGTGAGCTCAGTGTAACCTCAGGAATCCTTAAAAAGGGAAAGAGGGGAGCAAAAGGGTTGGCCAAAGACATGTGATGATGGAAGAAGAGACAGGAGAGAGTCAAAGGAGTGAAAGAACCGTTAGCACAAATGGAAGATGAGGCACAGGAATGCGCGACCTCACACAGGGAGAGTGGGGTGTGAAAGGGCCAGAGTAGCTCTGCTGAGGCCCGGAAGAACCCACGATTCGAGGGGAAGCAGGGGCAAATGGACCGGGGAAGGATCAGCTGGGGGTCTTATCACCCAAGGCAAGAGTCACTTTTCAGGTGTAATCAAGGACGCCCTGTGTGATCAAGACTGATCTCTTAGTGCTGTCAGGACGCGAGAAGCAAGAAATGACGCATGCGAGCAGTTAGAGACGGACACACCTACGTTTAGATGGAATAGATGAGACTTCCCTGGTGGGTCGGCTGGTAAAGAACCTGCCTGCCAATGCAGGAGACTCAAGAGATGTGGGTTTGATCCCTGGGGTGGGAGGAGCCCTTGGAGAAGGTAATGGCAACCCACTCCGGAGGTCTTGCCTGGAAAATTCCGTGGACAGAAGAGCCTGGCGGGCTACAGTTCATGGGGTCACAAAGAATCGGACACAACTGAACATGCACACGCACACACGCACACACAGATGAGAGCTGGGGAGAATTTTGAAAACAAAAACATGTAATCAAGGTTTTAAATAAACAGCATATTCCTGGACAAGAGAGTTAAGTTACTATATTTCAATGTCAAGTGACCAATGAGTAAAAATAAAGAGACAAAGATGGAAACAGAGAAAGTGTAGGCTAAAGTCATGGAAATAGCCAAGAACAGTGTGGCTTCGGGTACAGCTGAATCCAGGAGCTCGATAAATGACCTCAGTTCTCAGCCTTGCTGACTTTGCGTTTCGCTCCTCACATTCTGACTTTCCCATCAGGCAGGCCCGTTTCTTGTAGTAACCCCTGGAAGGTCCAGAATTTCATTTGTCCAGTTCAGCCAAAAGTCCCCAAATTGAGCCCCACTGGCTTGATTTGTGGCATGACTCCCTGAATGAATGACTGTGTCCAGGGAAATTTGCAACTTCAGGGTTCAGGCAGCTGGCCAGGCCTGCGGTATGTGACTCCTCATGAAAACCAGGAGTCACTTCTAACCCGCTGCAGATGGAGAGTCGGGGAGGAAGGCATGAGTCCCTGATTTGGTCATCACCTGCTCCCTGCGACACCACCCAAACTTTGCAACTTACAGACATGAGCCCTCATTCATTCTGCTCCCAAACCTAGAGGCTGGGCCGCGTGGGGACCATCTGCCTCTGCGTGACGGTGCCTCATCTGGGGTGGCTCAACAGGCACTGGAAGACCCATCAAGGTGCTCAGTAAGTAGGTAGCTGAGCTGGGACTGGCGGCCAGGGCCCTGTGCTTCCCTACAGAAGCCATTCATGGATTATCTTGGGCTTAATAGCATAGAGTCTGGGAGTCAAGGGCAAGGAGTCAAGAATCCAGGGCAGAAGCAGTTTCTCACTTAGATTCCAAAGGCCCAAAGCATCACTTCCACTGGACTCGAATGTAGAGGAAGCCGCTAAGGTCAGACAGCGTCCATCTTCAATGTGTGAAACAGCCAGGCTTTTAGAGCCGATTTTATTCTATCAGGAACCCCAAAATTATACTGGGGGAAAGTTATCAGAAGAAGAAATGGATACTGGAAAAAAACAATAGAGACTTTTCACGCAGCTACATCCCCAGTGCCATTCTATCTCGTTATTGAGCCTCTCGGAAACGTGTCACCCACCCCTAACAGCACAGACAGGGGTCAACACGGTCATACACACCTAGCCCCACTCAATAGCCAAGGTTCGCTCGCTGTCCCCTGAGCTGATCGGAACACGCCAAAAACAAGATGACTTGTCCCGACCACACTGCGGTCCAAGCAGAGTCAACACAGGCTGGAAGTGTGCTCGGGACGCTGAGCCTGTGGCATGCTCCACGGTGTAGCAGGACATGAATTAGCTGTTTTATGAGAAACTCAATTTCCTTATTACAGGGCAAACAGCCACTGTTCTATTCTAACTAACTAGACTGATTCAATTAACGGTGCTAAATACAGTTCCTACTTGAAAATAACTTCAGTTTACTGCTTCACAAACCTCATTACATTTGATTAAACAAAATACATAGTAATAGACAAAACATGTTGCAAACTTTTGGCCATGGCCCATTGACTAGGAGGCCTGCCGCTCTCAGCAGGGAGGAGGGATTACGGTGGTGGGCCTTGGAGTCAGACAGAGGGAGGTCGGAGCTCAGCTCTGCCTCCCAACAGCTCTGGAACTCTGGGCCTATGCTCCTGGATCTCAGGTAGGAGAAGCTTCATTGTTGTTTACTCACTAAGTCACGTCTGATTCTTTGTGACCCCACGAACTATAGCCTGACAGGCTCCTCTGTCCACGGGATTTCCCAGGCAAGAACCCTGGAGTGGTTGCCATTTCCTCCTCCAGGGGATCTTCCCAACTGAGAGCCCAGAGATCAAGCCCACATCTCCTGTGTTGGCATGCGGATTCTTTACCACTGAGCCCTCTAGGAAGCCCTAGGAAAAGCATGCTGCTGCTGCTGCTAAGTCGCTTCAGTTGTGTCCGACTCTGTGTGACCCCATAGACAGCAGCCCGCCAGGCTCCCCCTGTCCCTGGGATTCTTCAGGCAAGAACACTGGAGTGGGTTGCCGTTGCCTTCTCCAATGCATGAAAGTGAAAAGTGAAAGTGAAGTCGCTCAGCTGTATCCAACCCTTAGCGACCCCATGGACTACAGCCTACCAGGCTCCTCCATCCGTGGGATTTTCCAGGCAAGAGTACTAGAGTGGGGTGCCATCGCCTTCTCGGAGAAAAAGCACAAGAGGACCTATTTCTAAGACCCGTCATGAAGAGGAAACAAGACAAGCTTTGTTTTGAGTTGAATTATGCCCCACCCCCACCCCCAGTCCCTGTGTTGACTCTCTAACCCCCATCAGGACTGTATTTCGATTTGGAGGAGAGGTTAACAAAGGAGGTGATAAGGGTTAAATGAGGTCTTAAGGGTGGGGCTTGAGTCCGATAGAGCTGGTATCCTCGCAAAAAGAGGAAGGGACGCCAGACACCTCTCTCTCTCTCTCACTTCTCTCTGTACTAGAAGAGTACTTTTTTTTATCTCCCCTCTCTCTCCACAAGCACACAAAGGAAATGCCACGTAAAGGTGCACTGGCACTGAGAAGGCTCCATCTACACGCTGGGAATTTGCCTGAACCCTGAGCATGGGCTTCTCATCTCCAGGACTGTGAAAAAATAAACGCCGAGTGTTTATGCGTCCCAGCCTGTAGTGTTTGGTGAGGCAGCCTGAGTGGACTAAGACACACAGCGAGTGCTCGAAACAGCCCAGGACACAGATCAAGTATCGGGTCAACTCTCTGGCAGGCGCTCTTCTCTAAGTGCACCATTTGCTGCATACGAGGGCCTAGGGTACTTCTAGAAGAACTTCTCCATAAAACATGCGTATTAAAGCAGAGAGAAAGACCACCACCACCACTGCCAACAAAAGAAAAGAAGAAAAGCAACGTGAGCATTTTCACTGGCTTCTAGACTAGGAACCAGTTGAAGTCAGGGGTTGCTTTATTCAGTTGTTTCCCCTTTACCCAGCACGGGACTCAGCTCATGCTTAGTCAATGAACAGGCTGACAACTGAAGAAAGGAACTCTACTAAGCAAGCAAAAAAAAAAATTCTCTTTGGTTGGATTCAAGTCTATTCCACTAAACAAATACTTCTCAAAGATTTCTTGCCCTACCTAGAGCTCAGGATAAATAACATCCCTCTCAAGCAGAGAAAGGTGAAATACAACCAATTTAGCAGAAAACAAGGCAAAGGATGCCACAGAGGGCTTTCCAAGGGCTCCAGGGACCCAGCGGAGGGAACCTTCAAGTTCTCCCTTAAAAGAACAGGAAAACCAAGTTTAAGGGCATTCTGAGTTATGCCTTAAAAAAAGAGGTCAATAAAGTCAGCCAGCCTTTCTGAAAATGCCCAGGAAAGGCTGGCAATCAACTCAGTTCTGCAATTAGTTAATGAGAAAATTAAGAAATAACTAAATAAATATCCATAGATCTTGCCCTGATTTTGTCTTTATTGTGGAAGCAAGAAATAATTGCAGAGAAAACAATTCCCAAGGGAAAAAATATGAGGTAGGTTTCTACCGCCAACCCAGGGCATCCAGGCACATACTCATGGGGCAGAGAGCAGATTCTGCTGGGGCTCCGGGGAGGGGCCCTGGACTGGTCCACAGGGATGAAAGGTCAAGTGCTACTGCACGGATCAGTCAGGAGGATGGGGCAGAGGCAGAAGGTCTCTGCACAGGCAGAGGGTGGACAGGGGGACAATTCCTCACTTCAGTACCTGGCTGCATACCACGAGCCCGGATCTGGGGGTTAATGAATAGGACTGAGTCAACCATCAGAAAGGATCACGGTCTTAATTTCCCGCTCCTTCTCTGATAGGACTTCGTTCTTTTGCCTCGTTTTCTACTGGCCATCCATCACTCTTCTCACTGCCCGGTCACCCTCTTCCCCACACGGACCATCACCTGCCTCCCTCCTTACCCTCCACTCACCTGCTACATTCTCTTCTATCCACCCTGTGACCTAAACCTCTCCTTTCTGTGTACTTTCTGGGACACACTCTGGGCCACCATCACCTCTCACCTGGGCCGCAGCAGCAGATGCCTCCCTGGTCTCCAGGGTAACCTGAGTTGATGTCTGTGGTAGTTTTCCAGGGCTGTCATCACAGAAGACCACAGACCCCAGGGCTTAAACAACAGAAGCTCATCCTCCCAGTTCTAGAGGCTACAAGTCTGAGATCCAGGTGTCTGCGGGACTGGTTTCCTCTGCGGCCTCTCTCCTGGGCTTGTAGATAGCCGCCCTCTCCCTCACCCTCATGTGTCTTTTCCCTCTGCCAGGCTGGGTCCTGACCTTCTCTTCTCATAAAGACAGCGTCATATTGGATTAGGACAGACCTCTACCACCTCTTTTTAACTTGTTTACCTTTTTTTTTAAATTCTGCTCCCAAATACAGTTATATCCTGGGATACTGAGCGTTAGAACTGTAACATATGAATTCAGAGGGGCGGCACAATTCAGCTATAACAACCCACCTCTAATTCGGTCCATTCCAGTCCTCTATGGAAGGTTACACCTAACATGCCCTTCTGACCATGACTCTCCCACGTCAAATAGCTTTCCTGGAGTCCCAGAGACTCAAGACAAGGTGGAAATGTCCCTGCAGGGCAGAGGGTGGAGTGGTACACCTCCTCTCACCTTCACCTCCAGACACTACGCTCAGCCTTCCCAAACCGCGCCAAGCCACCTTGCGCCTACACGCCACTGCAGTTCTCCAGATCTTTGCATCTCTTCTCCAATCCCTAACACCTCTTCCAGGAAGTCCCCCTTGACCCACTCTGTCCTCCCAAGTCCATTAGATTATCCCCTTCTTCAATTCAGTTCAGTCGCTCAGCCGTGTCTGATTCTTTGCATCCCCATGAACCACAGCACGCCAAGCCTCCCTGTCCATCACCAACTCCCGGAGTTCATTCAGACTCACACCCATCGAGTCAGTGATGCCATCCAGCCATCTCGTCCTCTGTCGTCCCCTTCTCCTCCCGCCCTCACTCTTTCCCAGCATCAGGGTCTTTTCAAATGAGTCAGCTCTTCACATCAGGTGGCCAAAATGTTGGAGTTTCAGCTTCAACATCAGTCCTTCCAATGAACACCCAGGACTAATCTCCTTTAGGATGGACTGGTTGGATCTCCTTGCAGTCCCAGGGTCTCTCAAGAGTCTCCTCCAACACCACAGTTCAAAAGCATCAGTTCTTTGGCGGCTCCTGCACCGTGCAACATCCCCTTCTTAGACTCCCAGAAAGAATCTGCCTGCAATACAGGAGAGCCAGGTTCAATCCCTGGGTCAGGAAGATCCTCTGGAGAAGAGAATGGCAAGATATTCCAGTATTCTTGCCTGGAGAACCCCACGGACAGAGGAGCCTGGTGGGCTTAGAGTCCATGGGTAGCAAAGAGTCAGTCACGAGTGAGTAACTAACACTTCACTTTCTAGACTCCCAGAGAGCTCATTCTTTTCCACTGTCAAGGCCCAGATTACCCCTCTGAGTTATATCCCACTGACTTGCCTGCTTTCTTCTCTGGTCTTTAAACGTGACTATGGCTGGTCAGTGTGTTCTCATTGTGGAGCCACAGCATTGGGAGGAATCTCTCTCCTGGGAGATTCCTTCCCTTGTTCCTCTCTACTCTCTGGACCTTTTTCAGAACCGAACCTATTGGAGGGTTTGCCGTGAGCTTTGGGGATTCAGTAGACCCTGGTGGGATGGAGTTAGGTTCAAAGGAGGCCAGAACTCTGGCAGGTGACAATACCCTCGCGATGCAGCTTATTTTTTTATGTCGATAGGTTTCTACCGTTCAGTCAGTTTTCGATGACTTTTCATCATCTCTGTCAACTACAAACTGGCACTTGCCAAGGGCGTTTGCCAGTGACTGAACAGAATGCCAAGGGTATTTATATCTGACTCTGCGGAGATTGAACCCTGTGTTGCTGCAGCTTCTGACCTTCAACACCCCCCGGGGGGGAATTCAGGGAAGAGAGTGAGGCACTCTATGCTCCAGGGAAAATGGTGGAAGAGGTCCTTCGACAGCTAGATATTTTCAGGAACTGGTTTCACGATCCCAATCCTTGCATCTCCTCGTATCTAGAAAAGCACTAACCCCTTCATGGTGACATCAGCGCCTTGTGACTTGCAGGAACCCTTTGTAAAATAAGCGCTCGACTGAACTGAACTCCCCTTCACCAAAATCTTACACGTTGACCTTCCTCCACTGCTGTTTTGGAACAATCTCTCGGCGCTAACTGAGGTGCTGTCTCCTGGGCTGCGGTCCTCATTTTGCCCCAGAGAAAACTTAACTCACAACTCTCTTGTTGTGACTGTTTTTAGTCACTATCTCCTTCAATTAGCTAAATACTGAATTTGCCAACATTGCTTTAAAAACGAACCTTCATTAAGAAAGAAGAGTCTTCAATATTCTGTAATAACCAGTATGGGAAAAGAGCCTGAAAAAGAACAGACGTCTGTATGTGTATAACTGATTCACTTTGCTGTCCACCAGAAGCTAACACAATATTGTAAATCAACCACACTCCAACGTAAGATAAAAAATAAATTAGAAAAAGAAAGGAAGGAGGTAGGAAGAAAGGAAGGGTGAGAGGGAGAATCAAAGAAAGGAAGGAAGGACAGTCTTTAGGAGAAAGAGCGGTGCTTTGGAACCAAGACGCTCTGGGTTCTGCTCTAGGAACCATGTCACCTTGACCCTGTCCCTTAACCCTTCTATCTTCTGTTCACGATCTGGAAAGCAAAACGCATGCAAATGACTTTCCATTTTGCTGTGAGTATCAGAAGGGAGTGTGCAAAGGAAGTGCCTGGCACACAGTAGGAGTTTTTAAAATGCTAATTCCCTTTTTCCCCACCGCACACATCACACTTCACCTCACTTCAATTATCCGCCCATTTTCAGGGATTTTCAGCACAGAATGTTTATCAGAAAACGTCCTTGGATGGGAGGGAAGGAGCAAAAACAGTGGCTTGATAAAGGAGAACACAACACGGCCGGCACTGGGAAAACCCGACCGCGTCTGGACTTGATTGCCATTTTCCACGAAAAATTACTTGGGAAGTTCAAGTGGTAGGAGTTCCCGAGAAAGATTCTGACTGTCGGCGACAACTGACAGCATGTCTGTGCCTCTTTCATATTCTGATGAAATTTTCAGAATCTCACCGCCTTGGAATAAAAATATTAGCACCTGTATGTGTGGAAATGTGGACTCAGACAGAACTCCCTCCGTGCTTGTGTATAGAGATTATTTCTGTTTCCCCAAATATTTATCACGACACTGTACACAATACAAACGGCCTGATTCTCATTCTGAATCAAAGCAGAAGGCGCCCTCTTTCTCAGATCCTGGACAGAGAAGCACGAGGGCTCCTCCATGAGTATCGCAGCAACAAACAGGGCTTCTGCTAAAATTCATACATAATCAAAACAAATTGAATATCCACCCTGATTTCCATAGGGAGCAGCGCTCTAATGATTAACGCTTGACGATGATATTTAATTAAATCTTATTTACTTTATAAATACTTTCCGAGTCTTTTTTTCTGTGATATACCAAGTATTAACATTCGGAGATAATCTAACACATCACAGATGAAGACAAGGGTTATAATAACAAGAAGGAACTTACATCAACATCAGGCAAAGCCTGGAAACATTTTTTTACCATAGAGAATATTTGCAGGGCACAAATTTGAAAACAATTTGATTCTCGAGGTCTGGAGTGTTTCCTCTTTTTTTGTCTCTCAAAACATACCTCACATACACACACACACAAAATATACCCCTCACATGTGTGTTTACAATTTTGTTTCACCTATTCTTGTTGTGAAAACCCTCACCTCCTCCAACCCAACCTCAGGCTTCTGACTTTATTAACCCTGAAATTTTCAGCTGCTGTATGTTTCTGCCCAGAAAACAAGAGAATCAGCACATCGAGATCCATCCTGAATTTCAGACCTGAAATCTCGTTTTCAGGTATCCGGGTATAGGAGGATGAAGATCAAGTTATGAAATTTGATTCTGGAAATATATCTTAGATATTTCATATTTTCCCCCAAATTCCAACCAATTAGATTTCTTCTTAGAATGTTCATTAATTATCTTTAACTGAAATTATGATTCTTCCCAACCCAAAGAAACTTGATTTTATTTGTGCAATTTCTGTGAAAGGCATTATGAACCATTTGTTAATTTTTAAGAAAGCAGTTAGAAGCTAGACTTTGGGAAACATTCATGTTTTAGTTTTTAAGCTTTTTAAATTATTCACTGGGTTTCCCAGGTGGCACAGCAGTAAAGAACCCACATGACAATGCAAGAGACATAGGAGACCCCTATTCCATCCCTGGATCAGGAAGATCCCCTGGAGCAGGAAATGGCAACCCACTCCAGTATTCTTACCTGGAGAACCCCACGGACAGAGGAGCTTGGAGGGCTACAGTCCGGGGTCACAGAGTCAGACATGACTGAGCGATTGAGCGTGCACAATTATCACTAAGATCAGGTAACTGTAGAAATAAGGTTAATAAAAATGGAGGAGAATCATTCATTCATTCATTCTGGTTCGCTGCTGAGATCAGAATGTTCTTTGCACTCTGCTCCTAGACTCATAGCCTAAGTCAACAGCAGGATTCTTGATCTTTGAAATGAAACAGACTCTTATGTGACTGTCGGATGAGAAGAGAAACCCCTCGCCCTCCACAGGGAAACCAAAGCACTGGTTCCTAAGGTTACTACCGTTCAGTGTCCCTGGAAAATACTGGCCGCGTGCGGGCCTGTGGGGTGCCAGGCATGCGCAAACCATTTCACAACCATTCTCGCCAATACGGGGCTTTTTCACATTCCCCGAGGGATATCTGAAGGTCCTCATTCCTAATGAATTTACCTAATTCAAAACACACACCCGGAAGGTAATCCGGACAAAGGAGAGCAAGCAGGTCATTTCTGCTCTTTAAGAAGTGGGTGTGATGTCGCTACCGCACCCTACAGTGTACAGTTCTCCTGGAACAAATTCAAAATCCCTCACTTTTCATTTCAAATTTTTTCTGATTCACAAGATCTCAAGTTGAGATATAGTGAACCTTAATCACACTTCCTATGAAACTATCTAAATCTGCATAATTCATATTGGCACACCTGGCTCAGACCCCCTGCATCATCAACCCCATCTTACCAGCGAAGTCAAACTTCATGAGCTGAGTCTTCTGCAGAGAAAAGTAAAGATATGGCTGAGTATACGAACCCAAGGCCACGCCTAGGGTACTGCTCCATGCCTGGGAAGCAAAATCAGACAAATGTCAGGCTTGTCAATACATGGGGTCAAAGACATCACAGGATACCATCAACTCTCACTTTTGAAACACATGCAGCCCCACCAGGAGGGTTTTTTTCTATAGTTATCAATGACATTGAGCTTTCAGATCTAGACAGTAGCTGGAAATACATTCAATTTACTTGATTCAGCTTTTAATTCATGAAAAATATATCACTCTCTGTTCCGCATCAGTTAATATTCCAAGTACGGTGCCTTGCTTTTCTTTCTAATCATAATGACATAAGTGTATTTTATAACAAGGCGTTCTATTGCTGTCTAACTATCCATCCTCCATGTGTACATAAATGTTAAATGACTTGGAGAGGCATTATAGCCAATTTTAATGCTTTTAAAACCAAAGGTGACATCCATTTAGGCTGGCTTTCTAATAAATCCTGACTTTTTTTTCATTTGAGGAAAAATATATAATGCTAAGTTTATGTGATTTAACAAGGTATTTTTAGCCTCGGAATAATAAATCCCTTCCAAATCAATGGTCTTTGTACTGTTACAAAGAGTTAATAATATAAGGCAAGTGAAAATAAGTGCAGTTATTAAATACTTTATTGCTAAGTTGAGACCAAGAGTTATACCAACAGAGAAACCGTGAAGGGGGAGAACAGTAATGAAGTTAAAATATAAACAAATATATAATGCCACTTTGCAGGATTAAGTGCACTGTCTAAAAGAAAAATTTAAGGAAATAATTTAAATAAATGGTATAATAAGATCCTTTTAAGAGACAGCTGTTAAGATCCATATTTAGATTCATGTTCTTTTATCCATTCTATGAATAACAACCAGCTTTTGTTATTTCCTTACACGAAACCATTTTTAAAATAAATTTCAAGTGTTATAAATCACTCAGAACGTACGTATCCCTAATTCATGCAGTTTTATTGCCACTAAAGAAATCATCATTCTTTTACACTTTGAGTCTCTCTTTTTCTCCCAGTGCCCTTCTTTATTGCAGGAGCCTGGATAGTTTGGGGGTTTTTTTTGTTTTTGTTTTTGTTATTTTGTTTTCAGTGCTATCACTGCAAATCCACTTTTTCAAATCAAAATGTTTTCAGTTTTAGAGAAGGAGAAATTTAACACCCTTGGTAAATATTCTTTACAAAGCCTGTAACAAGCAGGTCAATAGACATGTAAATATCGATATATTTTGAACGCCTGTTCTTATGAATTTATGAAGTCTTAAGGGCTTTCATTTTGCCAAAAGCAATTTTGCAGGCTGTTAGTCCAGGCTCCTCTATTCATGGAATTCTCCAGGCCAGAATACTGGAGTGGGTAGCCTTTCCCTTCTCCAGGGGATTCTTCCCCTCAGGGATGGAACCCAGGTCTCCCATATTGCAGGCAGATTCTTTAACATGAGCCACCAGGGAAGCCCAAGAATACTGGAGTGGGTAGCCTATCCAATCTCCAGGGGATCTTCCTGACCCAAGAATAGAACTGGGGTCTCCTGCATCGCAGGCAGATGCTACCAGGGAAGCCCAGATATGGAGGCTGGCAACCTGCACCAGTATTTCTGCCTGGGAAATCCCGCGGACAGAGAAGCCTGGTGGGCTACAGTCCACTGAAACTGAGTGCTAGAGCACACACACGCTGCAAATAGTGTCTTGTCCCCGCACATAACAGTTTAACCAGTCCACGGACCTATTAGTCAGACCTCCTAATCAATCTGGGAGTAATAATTCAAATAGTTAAATGTGGGGAAGAGGGATGAAGGGGTAGAAAGACCAACCATTTCAGTCTGCTTGGGAGCTAAGTCATGAGACTTCCAAAACTGGGGGAAATTCCCAGGCCAACAGGAGCAGGTTGGTAACCCTAGAAGGAAGGAAATTAGGAATTCATTTTTGGTTGGGGCAAAGGCCACAGAGGAAGTGGACTGGAAGAAAAAATAACCCTCCAAAAAAATTACAAAGCTGAAAAAAGTGATTTGAATTGCATATAATAAAGAGGGTTACCCCAATTGAAAGAAAGGTACCTTTAACAGAGGTTTTTAACTCTCAGAAAAAAAGTGGGGGGCGGGGGTGGAGGAGTCCTCAGCATTCAAATGCGATGGCCCCCTGGGATTCACAATGTTTAATATCACCTCATGTAAAAATGGGGCTTCCCAGAACTCACCTGTCAATGCAGGAGAAGTAAGAGACTCAGGTTCCATCCTTGGGTCAGAAAGATCCCCTGGAGGAGGGCACGGCAACCCACTCCAGTATTCTTCCTGGAGAATCCCATGGACAGAGGAGCCTGGCAGGCTACAGCCCATGGGGTCTCAAAGAATCAGACAGGACTGAGAGACTAAGCACACACACATATATAAAAATGGGCTCTGTTTTTAATTTTACTTCCTGAAAAGGATGGATTTGGTGGGGCCAATCTATTTTAATAGCAATTCTGAGAGTTCTGGGTGAGGAGTCAAAAAATTTTTTGCCTTGGCTAATATGGACCTTAAAACGGCTAAAAATAGCAATTGTATAAGATCCTGAACTGAAAAAACAAAAAGTCAGATCAATTTCACAAGCGATTACAGTAAAATTTCAAAAAATCAGACCAAATTTCTGCCTTAAACCAGTGAATAATGAAGAGAAAGTTGCCCATGAAATCTGATGAAACCAATCCAGAAGCAAGCTTTTGAAATGTTACCCCCATAAAAAGAGCCCATAAAATGAATGTACCTGGACCCTTCCCATGTTAAATCAGCAAAGAAATAACTTTCAAGCACTTAGGACATTAGTTATAAAAGGCGTGGCCTCTAGTTGTCCATATACACAGACCCAAAATGCTGTGTGCTTGTATCATCCCAGCTCAACACACAGAAAGAAAACACAGACAAGAACAGAAAGATGGGTGTTCTGCAGTAACGCCTGGGATTTGTGCTCAAGAGAAAGCAGAGTAGCACCAGGGACTCAGGAAAAAGATGAAAAAAATGTTGGAAACCCCCGAATCATTTTAATTCACCGGTATTCCTAAATCCCCTTGCACACCGCCTACCAAAATTAAATGGTATCACTGGGGTCTTTCTGGACCAGTTACTTAAAGCTTGGCATATGCTGTGTATAATAATGCCACCAATAAAGGGCATCCATATCTCCTTGAATAAAGGCTCACACTGTTTAGATGACTTACCTGAGTGGGTCTAGAAATGCCCGGGGGACCGGGATTCTCAGCCCAACGACCTACCTGTCACAGGACAGATGCCTCGCAGGTGAATAGCCCATCTGGCAATTGATGGGAGTCTTCTTGAGGGTCAAAACTGAACACTGACCTTTGAGGAGGAATTATGACGGAATCTGAGCTTTCACACCAGCAAATCTCAGTTGAAATCCCAGCTCTGTAACTGGCCACTGACATGGAACAGACCAGTCACGTAGCCTAAGTCCCAATTTCCTCTCTTATAAAAGAAGACTGCAAGTTTCTTCACAAAGTTAAACCAAGAATTGCCACGTAACCCAGCAAATTCCACTCCTAGATACAGACACCAGAGAATTAAGAACTGGGACTCACACAGATGCACACACATGTTCAGGGCCACACTACTCACCACAGCCGGAAGGTGGAAGCCGCACAAGTGTCCATCAACGGATGAACAGATAAACTAAATGTAATCTCTCCACACAATGGAAAACTACTCTGCTATGAAAACGAATGAAATTCTGATACAGGTAACAACAAGGATGAACCTTAAAAATATTTTTGCTGTTGTTGTTTAGTCGCTAAACTGCTGCCAACTCTCTGAGATCCCATGGACTGTAGCCCACCAGACTTCTCTGTTCACGGGATTTCCCAGGCAAGAATACTGGAGTGGGTTGCTGTTTCCTTCTCCAGGGGACCTTCTCGACCCAGGGACAGAATCCACATCTCCTGCATTGCAGACAGATTCTTTACCGCTGAGCCACCGGGAAGTTCTTGCAAACATTAGGTTAAGTGAAAAAAGCCAGACACAAAAGGACAAATTGGCTATGATTCCACTTACTTGAAATATCTGGAAAAGGCAGACTCACAGACAAAGTAGACTGGGGGTTACCAGAGGCAGAGGGGAATGGGCAGCTACTGCTCAACAGGGTACAGAATTTCTGTTTGGTATAAAGAAAAATTTTGGAAGCAGATAATGATGGTTGCCCAAGATGGCATTCCTGACATCATTCATGGCACTGAATTGCACATTTAAAACTGCTTAAGACGGAAAATTGTATGTTATACATATATTGTAATTTTAAAAATTAGAAACAACAGAAGCTTTAAATGATAGCTAACACACTGGGAGGATTAAACGACAGAGTTCATGTCAAATAGAGTGACAAAGAGGTGCCACGCAACTCAGTCTGAATGTTCTTCCCTTTTACATCCAGTCCACTTGGCACATGCTCAGGGCTGCGCTGTGATGCTGTCCACTCACCTGTCCTCATCAGCACCGGCAGTGCTCATTGCGCAGGTCCTGGGGCTCCCAGCAGCCACTAGTCTCCAGGGCCTGTGTTCCTACCAACTCAGGAAGTCTGGTTTCTTCAAGGAGAGAGGAAGTGGATGTCAGTTTCTGACAAAGGCAATTAACAAGTTGCATGCACAGGAACCTACTTTTTTTTTCCCCTAATCACAAGCTTTACAATTTACTGCATCTAGAAAGAAACTGAATTTAAAATGCAATTATTGTGCAGTAATTAACTTTGTCCAAATGAGGTCCTTTCAGAACTCAGTTTCCTAAGATACATTACTCAGCTCAGTGTTTTTCTTTTTCTTTTTTTTAATGCTTTTCAATAAAGTTTTTTTATGGTCACATTGGCGGATTTGAAAAAAAAAAAAAAA